>JANHFM010010235.1:0-10934 GCA_032468115.1 Grayia smithii
AATATGTAAGTCTGACTGGAGTAGTTTTTAGTCATCCATGTTTCAATGTTGGTCTGAGTTTGACAGATAGGCACATGCCTAATGTATATTAAGTTCATACAGCTTTCTGAAAGAAGTTTGCCACTGCCATAACCATAGCCATATTTTTTTTGCATTCCTAATCCAGCCTACATCCCCTACCAAGTTTCTGCTAGTGTCTCATCCAATAACCTGATCAATACCTGTTAGCTTTTAGGTATCAGCTGAACTAGACATTATTTGACAACACTTTCAATATGGAGGGAGAAAAATCCTTCAGAGTGGGATATGGAGTTACTGTACTTTCCTTCATTAGGAGGTGGCTTGATTATACAAGCTAATAAATTTTAAAGATACTATACGAAATTGGGTATCTTTAAATTCATTTTAAGTAGTTCATTTTAATAGTTGTGTCAGCATTCCAACTAACTCATTGCAATTCAGTACTCCAAGACAAAGTCCATCAAAGTAAGATTTTATTAGAGAAGTCATATTGGCACATCTGGGGAAAACGCGAATCTGAAATCCCGCATTTTCCCCCACCCACACTAAAACTCAGCAGTCCGACTTTGATCTCTGTGTGAAAAAATGTTATGATTTACTCCCTTCGCTACTCTCCTGTTCCCACTGTGGCAGCCCTGTAAAGTCTGACCAAAGATGGATCCAGGGCTGACAGGCTGCCTCCCCTCAAGCGATGAGAACATCCTGAAAAGAGACAAGTGACGGGGTTAGGGACAAGGGTCTAAACTCTCTCTAACCACCTCCCCCCCCTGTTGAACTGTGGTTTTCTTGATAAAGCATCAGCTAGCTTGTTTTTTTCCTCCTGGAATATGTTTTAGCACAAAGTTGAACCGCTTGAAGTATTGTGCCCAGCGGACCTAATACGGGGACAACTTCCTAGGAGTCTTTAATGCCTCTAGGTTCTTATGGTCAGTCCAGACCTCAAAGGGCAAGCTGCTGCCAAGAGAAGACAGCCCATCTGACCTCTTTCTCCAGTATGACCCATTGCCATTCTCTGTCTGTGAATTTTTTGGACACGTAGGTGCAAGGCTGCAGTTGGCCCTGAGATTTTCTTATAGAAGCACTGCAGTGACTGTGACATCACTGGCATTGGCCTGCACCACAAACGGCCATTCGGGGTCAGGGTGTCGTAGGATTGGTTCCTTGGAAAATAGTCCCTTTAACTTTTCAAACTCCTGTTGACAGTCAAGGGTCCAGTTTAAGGGTTGGTTGGGCCGGGGCTTTGGGCCAATTCCCTTCATCTTTAATAGCTCCATAAGCAGCAGAGCTATCTCAGTGAATGCGGGAATGAATTGCCAGTAAAAATTTGTAAAGCCTAGGAAGCTTTTAAGTTTCTTGTGGGAACAAGGGGGCTGCCAATCTAGTACTGCCTTAACTTTTCCTAGGTCCATTTCAACCACCTCATTTGACACTCAGTAGCCCAGGTAGTCTAGAGAGGTCTTGTGAAACTCGCTTTCTGACAACTTAGCACAGAGCTTAGTGGCTAGAGTTTTTTCTAAACTTGCCATATTAGTTTGACGTGTTCCTCCATAGTTTCGCTAAAGAATATCGTCCAAAAACACTAAAACTCCTTTGTATAGGTGCTCATGCAGCACCTCGTCAATGAGGTGGCGATTCCTGCAGTCTGGAATGGGTCTAAAATGGGGTGTGCGAAGGCCAAAGACGTGATGTGCGGAGGCCGAAAACGGCCAAAGGGTGGGGGCTGGCAGGTGGGCAGGGCTTCGGAAACATTTGTTAGGATAAAACTAAAACTCACACCCTGACCTGTCCAGTGACATTCACATCACATGGCCCAATCAATCCCCCGTCTCAGCTGCCGCCAAACTTTGTTCACTCCCCTCCAGGTGCCAGCAGTCCGACGTTGATCTCATGTGAAAGAATGTTATGATTTACTCCTTTTGCTGCACTCCAGTTCCCGCTGTGGCAGCCCTGTAAAGTGACCAAAGATGGATCCAGGGCTGACAAGCTGTAGGAATACTTTATTACATTCATTAGGCTATAAGTTTATCCTTTTAAAACTATCAAATCTAACTGAAATAAAATAATCCTTAAATGGTAAGAAAATTCAGCAATTTATCATTTCTTATGTGTCAGGTAACAGACTGGTGCGCAGAAAACAAACCAGAATCCTGGAAGTTGTAACATTTATCTGACGCTCTGGCATGATCCAACAATCAAAGGAAATGAATAGTCAGCACTACCGCACAGTGCTCCCCACCACCCTTTTAAAGTCTCCCATGCTCCACCCGTGACTCCACCCCCTAGCCACGCCAACGCTAAGCTTGCAATGTAGCCAACATCCCTCCCCACAGTCTCAATTGCAGGCTAGTCAAATAAGTGAATAGTCATTAAGGCTTGGCTCTCCCAGCTGCCTCATGACCTGCCTCTCAGCTGTGCATTGTGGAAGTCTTTGTTGACTTCTGGAATTGCTGCAGCAGCCACGAAGGGTTTGCTGACCATGTGGAATGGGGATGGCTGCGTTAGCTGCCCAGGTAAACCTTTGGGTGTGCGTTTTTGGCCCCGCTTGAATGGCAGCCCCGAGTATCGTTTTGGGGCTGACATGCGGCCTCCCTACCATGAGGATGACATCTGGATGATAGAACCAAGAGTTAGATCAGTGGTGTTGTTCCCACCCCTCCCCGTTTGCTTTCAATGGAATCTAGAGAGCAGCTTTGTTGCGTTCACATCCCGTGCAGGTACCCAGGACCCCTCCGCCAGGGGTACCCCTTCAATAGTACTAGGTACTGCAAATGGTTTCGGTGCCAACAGGCATCTAGAATGTCCTCCACTACATAATGCCGATGTCCCCTCACAATAACGGGGAGGAGGAGGAGGGGTTCCCCTTAACGGAGACGTTTTGAATGGACATAGGTTGCTATGAAACAAAGGATGTGTCTTTCCTAACAGAGGTGATAGTTGTAGTCGCAACATCACAGGGTTTATTATTGCTGTTATGGGAAATGGCCCTATGTACTTGGGCCCAAGTTTTTTGCTAGGTACCTTTAGATTTAGGTATTTCGTGGACAAGTATACTTTTTGGCCCACATGAAAGTTATCTTGGGCTTGTCTCTTTTTATCGGCATGGTGTTTGTATTTTTCCCTTGCCTTTTGTAAGGACTCCTTGACTTTCTGCCACACCCATTGCATACAGGATACCCATTCCCGTAATCCCAAACCTTCGACCTTCACTTGGGGACACTCTGGTATAGGTACGAATTCTCCTGTGGCTATTTGAAATGGAGTGTATCCAGTGCTACTATGGATGGCGATGTTATAGGCCACTCCCACACAGGGAAGTAGGTCTGCCCAGGTGGCCTTATCGATGGCAGGAGAGGTAGGTTGATCTCGTGACCGTCAGGCCTTTACAGGCCATGGTGTCTTCAACCAGTCGTCTCTACGGAATTTGACATTGATCTTGGTAGCGGCCTGAACCCAGGCCACAAGAAGCAGTGGCAAACCCTGGGTAACACATGCCTGCCCCAATGAGTGGTCTAGGCCTTAAACTGATGGACCAGCAATCTTTCTTTCTGGCCATCCTCTCACTTTTCCCACCAACCAACGGAAATCCTTGATGTAGCCACTCAACAGCCTGCCACACTGCTTGATCGCCAACAATTCCCCCTCAGCCATTGCATCTGCATGTTACCTTTGAACTGCTCTTGCAGGGCCAAGAAGAACAGACCTATGTCTCCTAGCTCTGCAGCATGGTCGCTGTACAAGTCTGCTATCCAGTGGGCTGCCTTCCATAAATATCAGTTACTGTCATCACCATAGACCACAGGGAGGAGTATACGTAGCTGTATTTGTCCAAATGGTCAGTCACCTGTCCTAAAAACAGCCACCCTGTCTGGGCTGCCATCAAAAGAGGCTTTCACAACTGGTGGTTCCCACTGGCCTACTGTTCCCTGTCCTGGGGTTGTTCGTTGCCAGGCAGGGATGTTGTCTTGGTGATCCTGGCCAACCAGGGCCTCAGGGAGACCTCTTGGAGGTGGAGTATTCCTGTGTTGTCTCCGGGCCCCTTGTTTGCCTCTATCCCCCCTCCCCCCATTGGCTCCCAGGTAACAGCCCAATCCCTCAGCCTGGGTCTGGGCACCACATGCTGGGGTAGGGCCCACCAGCTATCCCCAAATCCCTCCAGAGTGTGGTCCTTTAAATCTGTCCGGGACAAAATTTCCCTCAAGACCTCCAAAGTTTGGCTCCCCAACGCAGTAGAATAACTCCACTCGTCTTCTGAGACGCGTCTGTCCTGCCACTGAGTGAAATGGCTTCTGGATGAGGTGAGTGTGGGTGGGAGTGGGGATTGCCTCATAACGCCCTTGTCCCAGATTACCTAACCATGACTCCCTCACAACCCCACTGCCTTGTAGCTCCTCCTGATCAGCTGGCAAAGGCTCCCAGTCCAAACGTGGTGGCCTCTGTGCAGTGATACGCTGCTTAGGCCTCACATCTCACCCTACATGCTGCTGAACAGGTAGCTCTTCAGGGGCAGAAGCAGCCTCAATTTGCTCGGTGGATTCTGCTAAGTCCTCGGGCTCCAATCCCAGCTACGTTCCCTCTGCCATTCCTGGTATAGAAATAAATGGGGAGCACTGACTACCTGTCAGGTTCCAGACTGGTACGCAGGAGAAAAAACAAACCAGAGTCCTGGAAGTTTATCTGGCGCTCTGGCACAATCCAACAATCAAATGAAATGAATAGTCAGTGCTACCGCGCAAGTACTCCCTACCACCTGGAGTCACCTCAACCTGTGATTCCACCCTCTAGCTGTGTTCTCAACGCTTTAAGCTTGCAATGTAGCCAACATCCCTTTCCTCAGTCTCAGTTGCAGACTAAGCAAATGAGCCAGTAATCATTAATGATGCTGAGGCTTGGCTCTCCCGGCTGCCTCGTGACCCCGCTTCTCAACTGTGCATCCCAGAAGTCTTTGTCGGCTTCCGGAATTGCCACAGCAGCAACAAAGGGTTCACTGATTGTATGGAACATGGACGGTGGGGTTAGCTGCCAGGTAAACCTTCGGGTGTGCATTTCTGGCCCCGCTTGAATGACAGCCCGAGTATCGTGTTGGGACTGACATTATGTACTATTACCATTATATATTTATTTGATGCTTAAAAATGGCCATAGGTGATTTTGTTGAGTTCATCTACCGTTTCCCTAAAAATATGACCTAGTCAGAAAGTCCTAGCTTGAGTTTTACATGTGCACCCAATATAAGCCCTATCTCCCCAAATAAGCCCTAATTAACACCCTGTCCACTGCAGGGTGCACAGATAAAAATTAAGCTAGAGTGGGGATCGGGGTGTGGAGTTGCCCTACTACTTACCTTCAGATAGTTGCAGTCAGACCTCGCACACCTTGGCCCATTTCTTTTGCTGGATCGATCTGGAGCTCTGTTATCAGAGGCCTTCAGGAAAGCCTTGCTGTGCTTGCCGGACAAAGAAGTTCCTGAAGGCCTCTGATAGTGAAAAAGAGGCCGGGGGCAACATGTGCAAGTGGGTGAGTTAGTGACAACATCCATCCCCCGAAAATAAAACCTGGTGCCGTTTTGGTGGCAAAAAAAATATAAAACTGTCTTATTTTCGGGGAAACATAGTATTAGGTGACAGATTTGGTAAGATTTTTATAAAATGGTCAGTTCAAGATTTATATCTTTAATGGTTATATATATATACTGGATGGAGCCTTTTTCAAAATTACTTGGATTGTTATCTCCTCCTTTCATGACAGATTGAAATAGATGATGGAAATGAACTAACTGCTGAATTTATCTATGAAGAAGTCCATCCCAAACAACACGCACACAAAGAAAGTTTTGCTAAGCCAAAAGGGCCTGTGGGAAAAAGAGGAATCCGAAGGTTGATCCGAGAAACAGTTGAAACTGAAACACCTATTGACTAGACATCTATTGGGTAGAAAAGCAAAGCATTATAATAGGAGTGGAAGTGTGAGAATGTGTATGAATCTTTATAATGAACTGCAAGCATTCTGCGTTTTCCAATGGAAAATAAGTTACTTTTTTTTTCTTTATAAAAAGTTTAACCTTTATTAAAACATAAGACTTTCACAATAAAACGTACCATATAAAATACATATACATACAATTAATACAAATCTACATTGCAAAAAAGGAGGAAAAAAAAGGAATTTAAAAAAAGATCTTTCCTTTAGATATTACAGCTCTTCATTTTGTAATCGAATTTGAATCCATATATACGTTTATTTCTTCAACATATCTATTTCATCACCATATTATCATAATTTCATTTCTTTTCCGTGGATAATCTTTTAACATTTTGGGGTTTAAGTTAGATTTACCTTTATCTGCTTTCTACCCATTTGTACCATTTTTGTCAAATATTATCATTTGTCAATTCCCCTGTGTTTTTCATCTTTCTGGTCAAGGAGTCCATCTCTACATAATCTTCTCATCATTCTTATCACCCATATCCTCCCACTTATGACTGTATGACTATGACTTTGTTGCTTGTATCCTTACAATTTAAATTGACTGTTTCCTAATATTGATTGCTTATTTGCTCCCTCTGACTATCATTAAGTGTCGTACCTTATGATTCTTGATGAATGTATCTTTTCTTTTATGTATACTGAGAACATATGCACCAAGACAAATTCCTTGTGTGTCTAATCACACTTGGCCAATAAAATTATATTCTATTCTATTCTATTCTATTCTATTCTATTCTATTCTATTCTATTCTATTCTGTTGAATCTAGGTGATTGTTAACCTGGTAAACATATCACTGCTTAATTTTGTGATATACCCATTAATTAATATACTCATTAATAGCACATGCCTTTTCAGTAAATAGGTTATTATTTTGCATCTGTTTTTCAAACTTTATGAATTCATATGCCGCAGATATATTTTAAAAGCCTGCACAGTACATGAGCACTTATCGTATATATTCTATGCATGTAATCCTAAATTATGAATTGCTAAATACTTATTGCATTCCCAGCAGTTAAGCCAGATATAGTAAAAATCAATTCAGGTTCTGAAAAAGTTGGCATATAAAAAAGAAATTGACATAGTTGGTAGAAAGGATCCCCACAGAATCTTAAATCATCAATTATCTGAGCTTGTCAAACTTGATTCACCTTTATTTTCATTTCATTTTTATTTCAATCTTAGTTGATTTAGCTTGTGGGTGCAGAGGAGACATGAACTAATTTCTAAATGTTTCTTTATTAGCATTTGAAGAAGTAGACTCTGAATGATCCTTTCATGGGCCTAGTGCCAGCTTATACAAGGTCCTCTGCAAAACTGAATAAATTCTTCCCCAACTTGCCATGACCTCCTGTCAGAATTTTTATTTCCAATGCATTCCCTCTACTACACCTTTTGCTCATTTATTTTTGTTCTTGGAAGCTAGTGTTTCTTGAGGGACAAGTGACAACAGGCACTAAAGCATAAAGTGACAGGAGTGTAGGATGGAAAGCAACATGAGCCTATAATTAATTTTCTTTCTTCAAATCCCCATCAGTATTATTAATCTAGAAGAGTATGATAGGTGAAATTATCTTCCAGCTCTTTCTTGTGCTAAGGTTAAAAAGGTGAAGGTAAAGGTTCCTTCCCCTCACACATATTTCTAGTCGTTCCTGACTCTAGGGGGTGGTGCTCATCTCCATTTCAAAGCCAAAGAGCCAATGCTGTTCAAAGACATCTCCATGGTCATGTGGCCAGCATGACTAAACGCCAAAGGCGCACGGAACACTGTTACATTCCCACTAAAGGTGGTCCCTATTTTTCCTACTTGCATTTTTTACGTGCTTTCGAAATGTTAGGTTGGCAGAAGCTGGGACAAGTAACGAGAGCTCACCCCGTTATGCGGCACTAGGGATTCGAACTGCTGAATTGCCGATTTTTCAAACGACAAGCTCAGTGTCTTAGCCACTGAACCACTGCATACCTTTTTGTGCTAAGGTTATAGTAGCACTAATTTGTTGCTTGCACCTTTTTTGTTATGATGAAGGGCCAAAAACAGACAGTAACAGACTATCCTGAAGAATAATGAACAAGATGAATCTCAAAGAACTATTTTTTTCACGTTGTCTCAATAAAGTGAAGCATATGCTATTATGGCAGAAATTATCTACTTCTAAGTCAGCTCAAGACATGGAGTTCACCACATATTTCATGTACATACCCATAAAGGACATTGCTCAAAAGATAATCTGCATTTTTCAAAAGAGTATATTTCTCTTAGCAGAGTAGAAGAAAACTGCCATGGATTTCTAGAGAAATGAACTGGTATAATCTCCCCAAATAGATTCTGATGGCAACAATTCATGCAATTTGTTTGTCTCCCCTCAGTTTGCCGAAAATAGCATTTATAAAGGATAAAATATGATTTAAAAATCATGCATGTAGAATGTGTTTTAAAATAGTATCACCCAGGAAGGATTATTACATTTTTGCTTGAAGTTCACTTTGGGTAAAAAATGTCTGCTCAGAAAATTTGTCTTAAAAATGATATGTATGATATTGAGTGAAAATTGTAAAAACAAAGTTTCTGAAATTTTACATACAAAAATCTTCAAGTATTTTACACCTTTACAACAAATAGCGAATATTAATTTACAGAATGGAAAAGATGCTGACAGTTGGAAAGAAGCTAATGTAGCGTCAATACGGGAAAAGGCCTAGGACCTAATTTTAACAAAAAAATTATCAGCCAATATCTTTATTGAATAATAACTATTAATTGTTTATGATGATTTGGGCTAAAAGTTTGAAAATAATTTTAGAGGCCTTTATTCATGAAGATCAATGTGATTTTTTTTAACCTGGTTAAATTTAAAAAAAGTTCAAGACAGCTACTATTGATACTTTTAGTTCTTGAGGTACTGAATAGAGACACAACATGATAAAAGAATCATGGGAGTTAAGTTTTAAAAAGGACATTTGCAGATGACCTGGTGTTATCTGCAAGATCTGTTAGAGGAAGTAGAAATATTAATGGAAAAAATTAAAGATTTTGGCATGCTAGCCAGTTTTAAGATTAATAATCAAAAGATGAAGGTGTTAACAAAAATATGAACATAAAAGATAAAATATAACTGATGGAAAAAAACTAGTTTTAACATTGAAAAAGTAAAATATTTGGACATCATTATGATGAATATGCATTGTATTTTATTTCAAAATGGTTATGTTCAAACATGGCATAAAATTAAGAAAGAAATGTTAAGATGAGAAAATAAAATTGTCACTGCTGTGGAATAATTGTGAGATTAAAAATGTTTCACATAGAATGATGTTTTTGTTTTTCACAATACTTGCTTTGACAGCTAATGTACCATTCAAATAATGGCAAAAAGATGTATCTAAATTTGTATGGAAAGAAAAAGTATTAACTGCATGTTAAATACAATAGCATAGGTTAAACATAGACATGTTAAATACGAAGTAAAATGCAAAGGAAAGAGAAGGATTGGGTTTACCAGATTTGAAATTTTATAGCTTGATGTTTTGTTGAAATGACAGAATAAAAGTTGCTGAGAACAAAAGACTTTTAGAGCTAGAAGACCATGATCTGAAGTTATCTAGTGGAAAAAATAAACTTCATATATCATGGTGATTAAAATAAACACATTTGGGAGGAAGAAAAAAAAAAGAAAAGATGTGCATAACTACGATAGTGTTATAAAATTAATTCAGTCTTTAAGATTACCATTAAATCTAGATCATATAGAAACATATGGTTTTCAACTTCTCATTTTTAGCATAGAATGAGATCTTTAAAAATAGATAGCTGTCTCATATCCAAGATTCATTCCTTAAAATCAGAAGGATAAAATCTTTACTATTAAGTTTTTGTTTGTTTGTTTGTTTGTTTGCTCAGCACAGCCAAATCTGTTCATG
Source organism: Grayia smithii (assembly GCA_032468115.1). Classification (NCBI taxonomy): domain Eukaryota; kingdom Metazoa; phylum Chordata; class Lepidosauria; order Squamata; family Grayiidae; genus Grayia; species Grayia smithii. The sequence continues at coordinate 9,927 of JANHFM010010235.1, forward strand.
AGATGAGAAATTATTTGGTCCAAGTTACTTATGTATAGAATTTCTTTCCAACATTGCAATGATATATGTAAATATTGGAAACCAGAACAAGGCTGTAGCTGAAAAGATTGGATAATATGAATTAAAGAACCTCCAAACTTCATACAACGCCAAAACAAAATATCCACTTTTAAACACTCTTTGAAGGATTTAACAGCTTAGTTACCTAACATAACCACGTCTGCTTGGAAAAATGACAGTCACATCCTTGCAATCTCTCAGCATTTGCTTAATAATTTTGTCCTGTTTATTTGCTGCTGCAGCTATGGTTGCTAGTGAAGAAATGAAAGAAAGGCAGATAGGAATATATTTATATGTTAAAATATGACTTGGGTGCTAGAACTCCAACTCATTTGATCCTAAATGACTTTGATTCTTAAAGAGAGACGAGCATATATAAAAAGAGTAGATTCCCCCATCTGAAATCAAAAGTTGTCTAGACAGTGTTTCTAGTGTTACTTAAATGAAGGCTAAGTCTTTTTGATGGAGGCAGTATTCTGTTAATGGTACCTAAATTAATTAATATAGACTGATTACTTTGATTACTGAAAAAAAATTATATTTTTTTCTTTAGCACAAGCTCAAGTAATGTTTTGTCCTTGACAAACGGAGTAGAACTATGCAGCTTTGTTTATCTTCTCTTTATCCCCATGCTTCCCATTAGAAAATTTTACTACCATGACCTTTTAGAAACAAGTACTTTATATACTACCTTGACGCCTAAGGGATAGAAATGAATATTTCGCCTACAGCAAAGGAGTAAACCTAGATCTTCTAAACAAAGCAGTGTTTCTCCAGCTTTTCAATCTTAAACTGTGTGGACTTCAACTCCCAGAAAATCCCAGCCAGCAACTTGAACTAGAACTGGGCATTCTTGGATTGTTTAATTGGCATTTTGTTTCACTAAACCAGGGGTCTCCAATCTTGGCAACTTTAAGACTTGTGGACTTCAACTCACAGAGTTCCTCA
>JANHFM010010237.1:63229-80019 GCA_032468115.1 Grayia smithii
TTTCATCTTCAGGATCTGGCCTTCTAAAGAGCAGTCAGGGTTGATCTCCTCTAGGACTGACCGGTTTGATCGCCTTGTAGTCCAAGGGATAAAACAATTACATATCTATAATTCGCTAGTCTTAAGTTGCTGTTCAGAAAATTTGAATGAACAAAGATTTTCATCTTTAACAAGAATTTGCTTTTAGAAGGGATTAGTCCAGATCTGTACTTCCTTTTTTTTTTAAATCTGCCCTGTTGAAAAACAGAAAACCATATTATTCCATCCTCAGTATTTTTTTTTTCCTTCAGATATCTGAAGATTTTTCTTGTGCTTCTCTTCAGTCTAAACATACAAAGCAGTGGTGGGTTGCTTCCGGTTCACACTGGTTCAGGAGAACCACTAGCAGCAGCGGCAGGAGGCTCTGCCCACCTGCCCAGATACTTCTGCGCATGCGCAGAAGCACCGCACGCACAAACCGGTAGCAGCGTATTTGGAACCTGCCCCTGATACAAAGCTTGTTCAAATGTTGCTCCTTATGTAGTTTTGGGAGCACATGAAAAAGTTTCACATATATTTGTGAAGTCTTCTTCACTGTAGTCAGATTCCATTCATGAATCACTCATTAACCTCACAGAGAATATAACCACACACCACCATTAAGTTGTTCTTTTTCCAGACTCATGCTAGCTTGACTCTAAGTCTGTTTAAAATATCCTGTCAGGACTGAGACACTGTAACAACCCAGTTGAGAGTGGATTCTCTTTGTGTCTCTTTGCTCCGAGTATGCCACCTTCAGCGACTGTGGAAACAAACCTTTTCAATGGTGTTCCGCTTCTATGAACTAGCTTCCTCAGTCATCCAAATGGCCCCTTCTCTATTGGTTTAGTGGTCTTGGAAACTGTAATGCTGTGAACCTTTTCTCTCTGACAATAAGATTTATTTTTGGCTTGACTAAATGATTACCGTAATCTGACGGTTAACTCCTGGTGCCACTTTTATGTGGTTTTAATAGGCTTTGTTTTTATTGCATTGTTTTAAAACTCACTTATAGAAGTCAGAATGTATAATGTTCAGAATTAGTCTGACCTTTAAACCCAGTAAAATTTTAATAATAATAATAATAATAACAACAACAACAACAAGTACCTTTGACAACAATTTGCTGAGATTTCGATCCAAAATGAACTACCACATCTCTCCCCTTGGACCGTTTCCCAGCTGTTTTACCCTCTCACATCTGTTCTGCAAAAAGAAAATGCCAGTCAATTTCATTTCAGTAGATGTATTTAACTGGATTTATATATCTTTTTTACACATATGCAACATTTAAATCTCTCTCTCTCTCTATCTATATAGTGTTTTCCCGAAAATAAGACCCTGTCTTACATTTTTTGGAACCCTGAAATAAGTGCTTGGCCTTATTGCCATACACTCAAAAGCCCAATTGGGCTTATTATCAGGGGATGTCTTATTTTGGGGAAAAACAGGGTGTACACACACACACACACACACACACACACACACACACACACAGCCATTGCAGACCTTAAATGTTGAGTGTGCCACCCAGCCATCAAAAAGTCACCCATCCTTGACCCAAAAGTGTAGATGAAATCTATCCAAACCAAAACAAGTAGCACATTTTCTTCAGATCTTCTGATATATCTGTTCATCAAGCATTGGTGTGCATTGATGTTCTAGCTACCATCTTCTGCTGTTGACTTACATTTTGCTTGTTGTTTACAAAACTTCCTAAATTTTTCTCACACATACATACACACATTACCTCCATGGCAGTAAAACTTTGTTTCTACAAATAATTACAGGATCTAATCTGGGTCAATCACTGGGACCAGAGGTTTCATCTTCTGAGATGGGCTCCAGCAGAAGCTTGGGAAACTAAACTTCTGGTCCCAGTGACCAAGCTAGATTGGATCCTGGGACACGTATATTCACCTTCGTTTGCTACAAATAATTTTTCATGCCTAAATGTAGATATCTATTTCTTTTGAAGTTGGTTTAATGCCCAATTCTTTTATATAAGCTGAAAGGGATGGAGCTATGTCTAGAGCGTGTTTCAGAAGTAGAGCTTTTCAGAACTCTAGAAAAAAATTGAAACCTCTCAATTCCTTTTTCCCCATGTCCTTTCTGAGTGGAAAGAACCACTTTGCTTCATAGAGGTGGATTTCTTGTAGGTCAGCAGTGATATTTTTGACAGGGTAGCATGCAGAAAATTTATTTCATCTCTATTCTTATCTGCTATGGCATGCGGATAAATTGAGAGAAGTTTGCAGTACTGCCTGTCCTTAACCTTTTGGAGCATAATATTCAGAAGGAAGTCATAAAAAAAAAAGCATTATGGAGGCTGAATTTATTCACAGAGCTCTTTATAACTTGAACTTGATTTCTTGCTAGAATGCAAGGTTCAGGAAAGAGATGTGGCTGTTTCTCTAAAGACAGTTATTCTATTTGCCCCATTTGCCCAGATAAACTAAATGGTGCTACCAAGGCTTCATTACTATTCACAGTCGGTGCTCTGTAATTCAATGTAATTTTAATTAAAGATGAATTCTTAAACAATCTCCTCCTGCGCTACCTACAAGTATACAATTAGTTGCTTACAGCTTCCGCTGTGAGCCAGTCATTTAGTGGTTCTCAAATTAATAATTTATTTTTGGTCCCTACATTTTGCATGTCATGGTAGGAAAATAAGAAGCCAATACTACAGGTAAAAAGCCATCATGGAGGAAAATGTTGGAGGAAGTGGAAAGTATACCCTAGGTATTCTAATTAATGTTGAAACACATCAAATAGGTGATTCCACAGGCAAAACTAAATGTCATTTCAACCTGTAGTTTAATGCACAAATTGCCTGTGACACCTTTCTAAAAGAGGAACAATGATAAAAAGATGTGCAGATTTGCATAACACAAACCAAAAGGCAAGTTTAAAAGCACTCCAGAGTAGTTGTTATCTTACAAATACTTGGGTGAACAGGTGAAATTTCACTTGTTTATTTATTTAGATTCTGCCTTTATTATTTTTTGTAAATAATTCAAGGCAGCGAACATACTTAATAGTCCTCCTCCTATTTTCACCACAACAGAAATCCTGTGAGGTGGTTTGGGCTGACAGAGAGTGAGAGAGTCACCCAACTGGCTTTCTTGCCTAAGGTGGAACTAGAACTCACAGTCTCCTGGTGTTTGGCACCAAAGTCACCCAACCCAGATGGCTTTCATGCCTAAATCAGGATTAGAATTCACAATCTCCTGACTGTTGGTCCAAAGTCACCCAGCTGGCTTTCATGCCTAAATCAGGATTAGAACTCACAGTCTCCTGGCTATTGACCCAAAAGTCACCCTGCTGGCTTTCATGGCTAAGGCAGGACTAGAACTCACAGTCTCCCAGTTTTTAACCTGGTGCCTTAATCACTAAGCCAAACTGGCTTTTAGAATCCCATGAAACCAAGGTAATGATTTCATGGCCAACCTCACTTCTCTTTGGATGGGTGGGGAGTTCCACAACTGGAATGCTATCACTGATAACTTTCTCCTGGCTGCTGAACCAAACCAACTGATACAATCACTGATCTTAATGCATGTCCTGAAAGGCATCCAAATTAAGAAATATTCATTATATTCCTCTAAAGAGAAGACAATCGCCTGGGTGAGCTATACATCCTATTTGTTCTTCTGTCCAGGCACTCTGTTATTTAGTCAGCTTATATTCTTTATTAATCCCTGCAGAACATCTGCATAGCAATAAGATACCATAGGGAATTGGTAGACATTCCGTGGAATTTTATGATTTCATCAGCTGTCCAAATGTAAACAATAACAGCCTGTGTGTAAACCATGTGCTATACATAAGACCTCATTCAGTCCCCACCAATCATAGCTCATTAAGAGACCTCTAAAAGCAATTTGGTTAATAAAGAGGCATACCCCGTACTCCAATTGTTTAGGACTATACAAGTGAAAAACAGCATCTTGAATGTTGCTTAGACACAAGAAGCAAACTAATAAGGCTGTTTCCAAGATTGTTATTAGGAGATAACCTACAGTTTGTTCCCTTTACCTGACAGACCAAGTTAGCTATCTCACTCAGCTTAATAACAGGGCCAACCCTGCTTTCTGTTCCTGTGTTATTCGGGCCTCCTGTTGATATTTAGATTCTAAACTTCTCATGATGGAGCTTTAGCTTTATTTATTTTTTTCCTGCAAGATGCCATTAATATTGACCTATATAACTATTAATACATGATCATCAGAGTGGCTTTAGCTCACTAAAGAAAAGTTTGGAAATGTCAGGGCATTGCTGAGGTTTAAGCTTTGGTTTGGCTGCTGATTATAGCCTCTTCTGTGTTTTGTCAAATAGGGGCTCTCTATTTCATCAACAAGAGCTTATCCCTCTCTTCCTTTCTTCTCCAACTAAATTAGCTCTTTTCTTTTCTTGGTTTAAAACTAATCAGCCAGGCTTCAAACCAATCAAAACTTAACTAAGGAAAAACAACCAGCTCTCCTTCTCAAATCTATTTGGGTATTAAGTTGGCCTATTAACAAACATTAAAGACGTTTCGTGATCTAGATTTTAAGGGGAATAGCTGATTCAGAGCAGACGTGGGTGTGCACTGTCGCATCTGCCAGCACCTTCTTAAATCAAATGTGGTTTTTTTTTCCCCCTAGGCAGTCGTGCGAGTCCAGGAAAAGACAAAGTTTCTTTAAGGAGTTGCTGACAGTATGACGTCCACTCCCACTGTGCTCCAGTTCAGCTTTTTCCCTTAAGATCCAGATCATTACATAACCTTAACAAACCTTGTCCCATATATATATATATACCCCAGCAATTAAAGCCCAGAACCGCAAACTGAATAGGAAGGCATGATTTGTTTTGAAATAAATCACCATAACTCCATAAATGCATAAGTTATTGTTCTAATACAAACCTTCTCCTCTTTTTTCTGTTCTCCTTACAATCAATTGGATGATAAAGTTAGTACATTTTTTTTCCTATCCAAATAAATTAGCAGTGGCAAGGGAAAGCTTTGTTGATCCTGAATTTATCATGACCAATTTCGTGATAAAGTTCCATGCCGAACTGATTAAACCTCCCTTTATTGTGCTTATTCCTATTAAAAAAAAACATACAAAGCTTACAGGTAGTCCTCAACTTATGACTACAATTGGGACCAGAATTTCTGTTGCTAAGAAGTGAAATGACTTGCACCTGATTTTTATGACTTCTTTTGCCATGCCTCTTAAGTGAACCACTGCAGTTGTTATATGAAGCATGTGGTCGTTAAGTGAATCTGGCTTCTCCCATTGACTTTGCTTGTTAGAAGCCATCTGGGAAGGTGAACAAATGGCCCCAGGTTACAATGCAACCATTGTAAATACATGTTGGTTGCCAAGTGCCCCAATTTTGTTCACTGTAATTGTGAGGATGGTGTAATGGTTGTTGCACAAGGACTGAAGCTCATGTTTTTCAGTGCTGTTGTAACTTCAGATGGGCATTAAACAAATGGTTGTAAGTCAAGGACTACCTCTAAACCATCCATCTTTTTTTTAGATCCTTCAAAGTTTGGATGTTTTTTTTTCTGGAAATCTAACAATTTCATGCTGTTCCCAGCCCTGAAGATTTCTTGCCTGATTTGCAAGGACCTCCATTCCTTTCAAAGATTACTTGTAGACTACAATGCTGCCATCTCTTCTCCATTCTCACCTAGCCAGATGGCTTAATTAGAAATTTATGACAACATTAGAAGGAAACAACTAGCTGGAAGGGTAGCCTTGCAGGCATACACTGTTTCCTTATGCATTTCCCCAAGCTTTTCCTTGGAGGACTTCCTTTGCAATGAGTTAGATGTGTCTGCACCCATACATTGCACAGATAGTAAGAGAGACATTGGGATAGTTGATCAGTGTTGTTCAATATTTTGTATCCTAATCTGGACAAAATAAACTATGGAAACTGGTGATGAGGATGTTGATACAAAGCAATCATCCAAAGCAATCATTGTGTTGTTGTTTTTTTTAATCTGCTGTGAATTCAGGATAATGCATGAAGAAATCTCTTCAGAAAGTGTCTCGAAAGCCATTTCTGACTTTACATGGTCAATTTTAAACTGTGTTATTGCTCAGTTTTCTCTAGATGCCAAAAATTCTAGCTGGTTAGATCGGCTGTGATCTAACTATTTGCTCTGTCTGCATCCTGAAGATGTTTCTATCACACCTACATTCTGATTGCAACTGTAACCTAATTAGTTGTCTGGAGTGCTACTTTGCACAGTTTATACCAAGTCCAGGAATACCAACAATTCTAGGCTCTGGACCAGGGGTGGGTTCTACTTACCTTTACTACAGGTTCTCTTCCTGCATGCGCTTTGCACTTGATAGGCGTGTGCGTGCTCGCTTCGCTCGCACGTGCACCAAATGTGCACTCTGCACATGCACACTAACTTTTTTTCCAGAAAACCGTAACTACGGGCACGCAGGTGGGCCTGCTCCTGGCTGTGGAGAACCGTCACCGCTACTGGATCACGTGAACCAGGCCGAACCCGGAGCAACCCACCACTGCTCTGGACAGATAGACAAACATCTAAAACAGTGATTCTCAGACCCACCCAATTACTGTAGCACATTCAGGGATAGTAGATTCTTTTGGAATTCTGGATTCCTTGACATTACTTGTGATCTCAGGGAAGCTATATTGTTGTTGAAGGAAGCAATACACTTTCAAGCACACAGACTGAAAGTCTGGCATCTAGATCCATTTTTTTAAAAAAAAATCCCTAATCAGCTTTCTGAATACCAGTGCCAGCATTATGGAACAAGGTTCTTCCCACGATCCAGATGTCTCCAACTCAGCTAGCCTTTTGTAAGGCGTTAAAAGAATTTGCTGTTCCCCATCTTTTTGATCCAGATGGTCAGGCAAGCTCTGCTGCTTAATGTAGCCTTTTAAGAGTCAGATTTCTGATTGTGACTTTGAGTGCTATGGTTGGTCCCTTAAATTATTGCTTTTAAGAGTCAGTTTTTGAAGATCAGTGGCCGCATAAATTGTACACATACAAAGTTTAGATTGTCTAAGCAACTGACATTTGTCATGCTGGATTTTCAGTGTAGAGGTGTTCTGGAGGGAAAGAAACCCAGATTTCTGTAGGATGTTTCCTAAATTCAGATGGTGAATCTAGAAGCAAGAAAAACTGAAGAGTTCCAAAGTACAATAATTCTTAATTTCCATTTTTTTGAACAGTCATGTTTAGGCTTTATAAGAACATAAAAATGTCAGGATCTGATGTTTATTAAAAGAAAACACCATAATACCTATTAAAGTTCAGTAAATGAAAAGGTAAAGTTGCTTGAAAATTGTTTAAATGTAAAAAAAATCCACAACCAACCAACCAGTGGTTTGCCATTGCCTTTTTCAAGGTTGTTTTGGCTTCACACTCTAGCCTAGAGACCTGAGATTTTTTGATGATTTTTCATCCAAGTACTAACAAAATCCTACAATACTTACCTTTCCAAGATCCTTCAATGTTACTTTGGATAGATGTTACTTACCTCAGCCAACAGCAAATAAAGTTGTAATAATTTACATATGTTGCTTGGGAAACATTTTAAAGAAACAGCTTAGGAAAAAAAGAAAACAACTTAAGATGTCTATGCACATTTATAACATTCTTGAGATATCATGTTTCTTTAATATTTTTTCTTGCAGACATTCGAGATAGTGGGGGACCTAAACCAGTCATGGTGTATATTCATGGAGGGTCTTACATGGAAGGCACTGGGAATTTATATGATGGCAGTGTGCTCGCAAGTTATGGCAACGTGATAGTCATCACCGTCAACTACCGACTTGGGGTACTTGGTAAGCAAGATTTTACTTTAATACTTGCCTTGTGTGGTTCTCTTTCTCTTGATTAGAAGGTTATAGATACAGATGTAGAGATGGATTTAGATGTAGACATCAAGAGAATGTGGTTCTTTTTTTTAGCATTGCTCTATATTAAAGGAAATATTTTTATTTGGTCGATTTGAATTTATCGTTGTGTGGAGTCACCTGCAGTTGCATTCTGTTCTGATGGCCAAGAAAAAAAAATCCATATTTTGGAATTATATGTGGTTGCTTGCTTCCTGCACGTATTTGCTGTGATCATTTGAGTAATTAGCTGTACGTATTGTCAAGTAATTTAAAGCGAATGGCAAGTTTAAGATGAGATGCAATTGTTTCGGTTTGCCAGGAGACAAAAATGTGTAATGCTGTTCTGACAGGTTCATTATGTATTTCTGGATAATAAGAATGTTTGAGAAATGTTAATCACTGCCAGTGTCAGCTGTTATATTTAGCATGGCACCTTAAAGCAGAAATGTATTACTACAGCTTAAGAGAATTCCAGCTTCCAGAAGAAGTTATTTCAAAGGGATAATATTTTGTAGCTTTAGTTATGGGAAAGTACATTGAGGCTGTGTTGTTTATATGAATGAATACAATCGAACTGGAAAGTCTGTTCCTTAGTCACAGTGTAGGTTTAGCAGTCAGTTTTCCTCAAACTGGCCATAGCTGGAAAAATTAAAATTTCTTTCAAATCGGTTTGCAGTTTATGCTGACTTCATGGACAAAGTGATAGTTTTCTTGAAGAGAGGTCTACTGGAATTGACTGTTGCGCAATGTGGTAACTGTATTTATTTGTATTTCTTTCTTTTTTATTATCCAGTCCAGGGCATTAGATTGCAGAAGGCTTAGATTAGTAGCTGTAAACGCTTCTAAATAATGAATTTGACCTTTTGTTTTCCGAGTTCCTCTGAAGCGCATCATAAGATGCATTTAATTCTACTGGCAGTTATCAACAGTTTTAGAAGCATAGGAGTATGTAATACAGAGTGATGAAGTGATGTGTGATTTATAAACTCTGGTTTTCCTTAAACTGAGGGAAGATTGCTTGGTCATGTGGCTTGACTTGAGATTGTTTCTTCAACACTCAACGTGGCCTTGTGGTTTCCTGTTGTTCCTGGCTCTTTCATCGAAATCATCTCTCTGCTTTTATTGGGTGGTTACAAAAGGATGCACTGGCTTAAAGATTTTAAAAAAAATGAGAATTCACTTCCCTTGGTGTTGGCTTTAAATGAAATCAATCTTCAGTTCTTGAAATGTGGGGAAGCTATATATTTCTTCACCTGGGAATCCTTCCCTTTTTTTGCTGGCAACATGAACAATGCAATTGTAAAAGTTTAAAAAAACAAAACAAAACAATGCAATTTAATAGTTGTGTGTATCACAAAGTTCAGTATCCAGACCTCTGCTTTGATTTGTATCACATATCTTTGCATGACTACTTAATGTATTCTTCACTTCTTCAGTGCAATTAAATATTGACTCAAAATCTCTAGAGACATGTTATGCATTAATTTAAAACAGTATGTGTGGTCAGCTTGCAAAATCATCTTTCTGTTTAGCATACATTTCTTGTTTCTGTTTTGTGTGCTTCTGGATACAGGCTGTAGGACAGCTCTACTTACAGTGCATACAGCCATTACATTTTTAAAATATTTAAACCAAATATAAATGAGGGATGGGTGGATAGATAGATATATTATCTAAAACAGAACAATGTAGTTATAAATTTGGAGACACTTTCTACTTAACAGAACAAAAGTAACTATATGCAATAGGTGGTAATATACAATCTGGTCACACATTTGTTAATCCAACTGATCACCCTTAGTTTCCCTTGCTTAATGGAACAGCTATGTGGTAGTAATACTACAAAGCTTTGAAAAGAGGTAGAGAAGATTATATTAGTCAAGTTTCTCCTGAGCTCATTACAAGCTGAACATACAGCTCTATTGAAATGTAAACCCAGGGTAATCATGGATTCACTGACTGCATTTCGAACTGGCTTTCGTTTCTCCATATTTTTCCCCTCTAATATATATTTTTGAGGAAATGAGGTATTAGGGAAGGATTGGTGGAAGAGCACTGATACTTCACTCCTTCTGAATGGTGATCCCTTAGGTATCCTGGTCCCAAACCATATGTTGTGCCTATTGCTTTGGAAGGCACAACATCCTGGTTTGGGACCAGATACCTGTGGGACCACCTTTTTGCAAGAAACACTGCCCATCCAACAGGACTAGCAGAATCAACATGCTACAGATCCCTAGTCAAATAATGTCAGCTGGCAGAGACCAGAAGACAAGTTTTTTTTTTTCCTCAGTGGTTTTTTTCCTCTGCTCTATGAAATACCTGCCCTGTTAGGCCCTAAAAATGCTGAGCTTGAGATTCTAAATGTGTCAAGGGTCTCATTACTGGCAAAGTATCTGGCTCCTAAGTATATTTAATATGGATGGTTTTAGTGTTTTTGTTTTACTGTTTCTATTGTTTTTAAATGTTTTTAATATTTTAATAGTAATACATATATTCACTTTGCTATGAAATGTATGATTAGTATATTGTGAGGGGAAATAGGATGAAGGAAAATTAGGTATGTTTGCTGCCTTGAGTTATTTATTAAAAATAAAATAATAAACGTGGGATAAAAATAATGTAAAATATAAAATATATCTATAAATGGGGATCAGCTATTTTAATTCCTAATCGGAGAATTTGATCAACACACTCAGAGTAATGAAACTGAGATGAGCGGCCATATTAATTGAACAAATAAATAAATAAGTATAGCCCCATTAATGAAATATTTCTTATTTCATTATTTTTTCATATATTTTTTAAACTATATTTATAGGGATTTTAGCTTTCATTATATTGCCCCTTTTATGTATTATGTTATGTTTTAGTCTATATGTGTATTGTCTGATTTGTATATATGTCATATCTTATACGTTTTTTATATCTATGTTTTTATTGTAAGCTGCCCCGAGTCCTTCGGGAGAAGGGCGGCATAGAAATTCGAATAAAATAAAATAAAATAAATTCCCGGGCACTGGATAATCTACATAATCACAGACATTCAATCACAATAGACTTCCCTCTTACTATTTATTTCCCCAATTTTTTATATGTAATATACTTGGAAAAACTTAGAAATGAGCAATATTTCTGAGCTTCTTTGGAAACTCTTACTGGCAATTTAAACTGCTGTAAGTGTTTAGTTTGACATCTAAACATTTAGTTTGACATCTGAAGCTTCCATTTTTAATTATTTGTTGTCATTCTTTATATAAGTATCTTGATCAAATTCTCTGATTAGTAATTAAAATAGCTGGTCCCCATTTAAACAAATATTTTATATTATTTTTATCCTATCTTTATTATTTTTTATAAATAACTCAAGGCAGCAAACATACCTAATCCTCCTTCATTCTCCTATTTCCCTCACAATATCCTATTAATAGTAAATTTCATTGCAAACTAATTCTTAGTCAGAAGACTACGTATCCTTGCTCCACGGGTGGGTTCTACTTACCTTTACTACCGGTTCTCTTCATGCACGCGCTTTGCACGTGATCGGCTTCGCTCACATGCGTGCCAAACGCATGCTCAGCGCATGTGCACTAACTACTCTCCTGACATAGAGCTCAAAACAAGCACTCTGCGCATACACAGAGCAATTTAACCCAGCTGATGGGCACTTTTTAGTGGATTGCTGCGCCTCAGCTGGGCTAAACTAAAGGAGAAATAAAGGAGAAACGTAAGTACAGGCGAGTGGGTGGGGCCCAGCTCCCGGCCGCAGAGAACCAGTACGGTGATGTCACACCATCACCGCTACCGGCTCGCACGACCTGGGAGCAACCCACCACTGCCTTGCTCTAGTTAGAATCCAGTGTGTTGAACCTAGGAATTTTTAATGCAGAGTGCAATGAGATTGTCTTTCCTATCTAGCCTTTTTTTCCCCCTGAAATAAATTAGGAGGCTTCTGTCCAGATCTTTTAATATTTCCTACAATTGGGAAACATAATGGTAATAAGCTTTTTGAATCATTTATTCATAGCAACTACTGTACATATAACTTGTGAAAGAATGTAGCAAAGCTTGGCAGGAATGGTTAAATTGTTACAGGAAGAATTTCAGAAATGATTATCCAGTCCTGAGAAAATATGAGAAAGAAATGCAAAATAATCCTGTCTGAATTTTGTTTGGAATAAGATAATGTGGATAAACTATGGTAGGCTTTCGAGATTGTTATTTTATGTTTTCACAATAACAGCATTCCTTGTTTTCCTACTATCCCTATTTCTTGACTTTGACTACCCCAAAGGTTTAGTACAAATGGCCTTTCTGGGTAGAATCTCCCAAAGCAGCTTACAAGTACTGTAGAAATTGCAAATAATTCTACAATGGATATTGTAGAAAATCATCTGAGCAGTTGGGGGTGATTATTCTGTGAAATACAAAAATCCAACATTGTAGGATTTTATTTTATTTGTCTAATTCATTAGGACACATACTCTAAATTCCACACACCCATTCATGAGAGAATAAATCCAAATTATTAATGAAAAAAAATTAACTATCTAGCAAATTGGAAATATTGTATCTCTGGGTTTGAGGAAGAGACTGATTTTCTTGTTCCAACTTTTCGCACAAAGTATTATTTTCTGTTCTATGGCTCAGAGAGTTAATCCTGCTGATATTTTTTTATCATGACAAATTTGGAATTCGTGATCATTTCTAAAGTTTGATGATTTAAGAAGTGGCACTGTTATTTTTCATTATGATCTTGGCAGATATTTCTAAGGACTTCAAGTTTTTGAATTATGTTTGCTGTCCTGAACTGAAACAATATAATTTTGACTGATTTCTGAAACTACCAGTATACCAAGGCATTAAGAAAGAAGAAAGATCTGGTTTTATTAAAAATAAATAATATCGAAATATTTTTGAAACACTTTAAATACTGCCTATCTGAGCTGCTACATCACTTTCAATACTTCTATTTTCTTTTAACCAAAGATTGGGAAGGCAGGTGACAGTGCCAATATGAGACAGTTTAGAACTAGCATGAATTCAACTGTGATACATGTGTTCATTACGAGGATACAATCACTTACAAGCTCCCCAAATCAATTGTTCATGACTTTTCCAACCACTGCATTATTTTAGGGAATTAGACAATATATAAAATGAGACTGAAGTCTACAGCTAACATATATTTCTCCATGTACTACGGAAGAGGTAATATGGGGGCGCATGAAGGTAATGGTTGATTCAGAGAAGATTAATATGCTCTGACGTTTTTGCGGGTGTTTGTATGTAGGTCTTTGGTCAATCAGGTTTTCTCCCGCGTAAAATTGGAAGTATCTGGGCAACTCATATATCAGGCGTGAAATCCAGCAGGTTCTGACAGGTTCTGGAGAACCTATAGTGGAAATTTTGAGTAGTTTGGAGAACTGGCAAATACCACTTCTTGCTGGCTCCAAAGTGGGGTGGAAATGGAGATTTTGCAATATCCATAGCAATGCGCACCAAGCCACACCACGCCCACCAAGCCATGCCCACAGAACCAGTAGCAAAAAAAATTCAATTTCACCACTATATATATATGTATGTGTGTGTGTGTATGCATATTGTATGTATATGTATGTATGATCTATGACTAAATGCTATTTTCTAAGTCTTGATTCCATTTATCCATTTAAGTTTTCATATGACTAACAGCATTTTATTAAAAAGAAAATGATGGGGTTTTTATTGCAGTGGTGTTTATTATCATCCGTTTTAATAATCACTTGTAGTAGATTAGGCTGGAAATGCCTCAGTCCAAAATTGAGATGTCAGTTGATGTTGTAATTAGAAATGGTGCCTCTAAGCTGCACTCATGAGATTTGTGTGTGTGTGTTGGGGGGGGGGGGATATTGAAATCTCACCACAACTTCACATTCTTGCATGAGAACTTGTGTGATTGAGTTTTCCGAGACTAGAAATGAAAATGTTTTGAAAATATTGCAGAAAAAAAACAGATGGTCATTTTTGTGATCTCAGATAAGCAACTAGCATCCCTTCCATTAAACCAATGGTTCTCAACCTGTGGGTTGGGACCCCTTTGGGGGTCAAATGACCCTTTCACAGGGGTCGCCTAAGACCATTGGAAAATGCATTTCCCATAATTCCCAGCCACCATAGTCTGACAGTAAAAGCAGTCAACCCTCGGTGGGAGAATTTACCCCATAAGCACAATGTTTCCTCTTGGATTCCTGTTTTCTGGTTCCTCCGGGTTGTTTCCATGTTGTCTACCTTACAGACCGCACGAAGCATCGTAGGGATGCAACCAGCTCAGTTCCACCCATAAAACATCTCTGCACACTAAAGCTGCCATGTAAGAAAACAAACTGTTGGGGTTATTGACTTTGCAAACTCTTTTTCTGCCACAGGATTCTGCTTTTGTCAGCCCACCAAAACAATCCTTTAAGATAGAACTCTCCAAACTTGGCAACTTTTAAGACTTGTGAACTTCCAACTGCCAGAATTCCCCAGCCAAGTTTGGAGAGCCCTGACTGAGGAAGCTGCAGTTGTAGTGGGACCGTCACATGCAAGGAAGAAGATCCCGGAGCAGCCTTGATCAGAACCACTGAATGGAGTCAAGTATAGTTTCCATCCTATCCTACCTCTTCAGATCACTCCCTGTGTCTCCCCCCCTCCCTCCTGGCAGTAATCCCCATGAAAAGATCACTGGCAGTCGTTAGATCCCAACTGCAGAGCCATCCATGGAAAGAAAGTCTAGAGCAGTGGTTCTCCACCTTCCTAATGCTGCAACCCTTTAATACAGTTCCTCATGTTGTGGTGACCCCCAATCCATAAAATTATTTTTGTTGCTACTTCATAACTGTAATTTTGCTACTATTATGAATCGTAAACACCTGGAAGGAAGGTGTTTCCTCGACCTTTCTTACAAGCGCAATGGCTCAGATCTAATGAAAATCAGGGTCTACGGCGCCTACTTGGAAATAGGACCTATTAGACTCGCCTGGAGATGGATAGATGAATGGTGTCTTGGTTCCTAAGACCATCAGAAATATGTGTTCCCAATGGATCTAGAAAGCTCCAGGTGGGAAGACTAGTTCAAACTGAAGAGGACAAGCCGAGAAGAGGCTGCAACCTAAAAGCATTATTTAGCCACATTATGTCACATGAACTTTTGATTCTCTGCTGCTTCAGAATGCAAGCTTACATCTGACACCTTAAGATACAGGAATGAGGTTACATTTTAAGAGAAATGTCTAGAAACATTTCACACTGAGCCCTTTACTTGGAGAGGACTTTCCTGAGAAAGCTTTTCAGGGTGACAAGACACCCATCTGGATTGCTTGTAGCAATTGGTGGTTGAATTAAGATAGCCATTAAGGGCAAGTGGATAACATCCTCATCATCATCATGAAGAGCTTTTCTAGGAGAAAAGGAGAAGATGCACTTAGAGCAGCTGATATTCCTTGATCAACAGACTTGATTAGAGTCTGGTGCTTTCTATGACATTCTTCCTGAGAGTCAATGGTCTCCCACCTGCTCCACTGTCTTGCAGCAATGGCCCGATTGTGTTCTCTTTCATTATGGAGGCTTGGGATATCTGTCAGTGACACTTAGGTGATATTATTCTTTTTGTTAGTTATGGAAGAAGGTCTCTACTAGTGCTTTTTCATAGACTAGTGGAAGTAGGTGGTTTGGAAATTAAGAAAGCAAATTAGGAAATTAAGAAGACATTGTTTCTTGTCTTACCTTCTAGCACCAGAAGGCAGGACAAGAAACAATGGATGGAAACTAACCAAAGAGAGAAGCAACCTGGAATTAAGGAGAAACTTCCTAACAGTGAGGACAATGAACCAGTGGAACAGCTTGTCTTCAGAAGTTGTGGGTGCTCCTCCATCACTGGATGTTTTTAAGAAGAGACTGTTTGAAATGGTGTAGGGTCACCTGCTCGAGAAGGGCGGTTGGACTAGAAGACCTCCAAGGTCGCTTCCAGCTCTATTCTGATTGATTGAAGAAGTATAGAATACAGAATGTTACTTATCTGTGTCCTCCCTTTATTATTTTTACAAATAACTCAGTGTGACAAACATGCACAATATTCCTTCCTCCTCCTATTTTCTCTGTAACAGCAACACTATGAGGTGGGTTGGGCTGAAAGAGAGTGACTGGCTCAAAGTCACCTAGCTGGTTTTCATGGCTAAGGTGGTGGGATTTGAACTCATGGCCTCCTGCTTTCTAGCCTGGCGCTTTAACCGCTAAACTGGGTCTCAGAATCACAGAGTTGGAAGGAACCTTGGAGATCTTCTAATCCAGGTCCCTGCTCAGGCAGGAGACCCCATACTTGTGTTGGTGAACCAATGGCATGCGGGCCAGAAATAGCACGTGGAGCCATTTCTCCTGGCATGCGAGCCATTGCCACACTTACTTGCACCTGCGCATGTACCAGTTCCAGGGACCCAGCTGGTCTTCGGCGCTCTCGTGCGCATGCGTGCGTGGTTGTGCATGCACGCAGTTGCACATGTGCACAAAACAGCGTGCAGCATGTGCATGTACAGATGGAGCATGCACGTGACAGCTCTGCGCATGTGCAGATGGCACAGTCGTGCGTGGACCGCAGGGGCCCCCCACGCACGACAGCTCTGCGCATGCACAGATGCGCACGTAATTCGTGTGTGTGTGGCAGGCGAGCCGAAAAAGGTTCGCCATCGCTGCCCTGTACCATTCCAGACAAATTGTTGTCCAATCTCTTCTTAAAAGCCTCTAGTGATGGACCACCCACAACTTCTGAAAGCAAGTTGTTCCACTTGCTCTATCAGGAAATTTCTCCTTTCTTCTAGGTTGGAACTTTCCATGATAAGTGTCTTGTGTAGTAGCATCCTTCCTAGCAC
>JANHFM010010244.1:12312-24896 GCA_032468115.1 Grayia smithii
GGTGGTCCCTATTTTTCTACTTGCATTTTTTACATGCTTTCGAACTGCTAGGTTGGCAGAAGCTGGGACAAGTAACCCCGTTACGCGGCACTAGGAATTCGAACCACTGAACTGCTAACCTTTTGATCGACAAGCTCAGTGTCCAAGCCACTGAGCCACCGCGTCCCCTTTTTGTTTTATATGAACGTGTATATGTATATATTTATGTGTGTGTACATATACTGTATATAGTCCCCATTGACTTTGCTCGTCAGAAGGTCACAAAAGGGGATCATATGTCTCTAGGACACTGCAACCCTCGTAAATACAAGACAGTTGCCAAGCATCTGAAATTGGATCATGTGACCAGGGGGGTTGCTGCAATGGTTGTAAGCGTGAAAAACTGTCATAAGTCACTTTTGTCAGTGCTGTTGTTAACTTTGAATGGTCACTGAATGAACTGTTGTAAGTCAAGGACTAGCTGTACCAGATAGTTCTCCATGACAGAAGTTTCCATTCATAGATGAAAAAAACAAACTATGTCTCTACTGCAAATCAAGAGTTTGGTAGCACCTTTTCTAACTACACATTTTACTAAAAGGCGTGAGCTTTCATGAGTTGCTGCTCACGTCATCAGATGCTTGAAGTGGCTCAGCCTGTATACAATTTAAATTGGAAGAAGGTGGGAGGGGGAAGGCAAGGAGGGGAAAACAGGCCAGCTATGCTGATACAGGTTACAGTGAGACAGATTATAAATACCTTATCAATTGTAATGTGTTAAAAAGACATTGCATTTGTTGGAAATTGATACCACCTGTAAAATGAGACTTAGTGCCTATCTACATGAAATAGAAGTACCTGCCACATCGGTTTCAAGACTGTTAGAAGAAAGCTAAGCAGTCCTATTATCCTCTATGAATTATGTAAAAGGTTGGGCTAGAGTAAAATCATTGAGGCTTTGGCTTTCTGAAATATGAGTGGAATGACTGAAATTCTTCTATCCTAAGGCAGCAGAAATGGATTGTCATAGTCGCATTATCAAACTGTAAAAATGGCCAGATATTTATTTATTATTTAAAAACCCAACCCTGGGTGCAGTAGTGGGTTCCACTTACCTTCACTACTGGTTCACTCGTTTCGCTCGCGCATGGCGCTTCTGCACATGCATGGAGCAACCGTGATGACGTCTGGGTAGGTGGGCAGAGCTTCCTGCCGCCACCACTACCAGTTCGCCTGAACTGGTGCGAACTGGTAAAAACCCACCACTGCCAGGGTGGCTCACAAGCAAACAATAAAAACAAAGAAGATTAAAAACAAGATGAGAAAAGCCTGTCCCACAACTGAACTTCCCCAATATTGCCCATGACATTGGCCTTATGCTTTGGCCTCACCCTCTTCTAACACTTGGGGGAAAGCTCTGCTTTTAAGTGGTTTTTAGAAACTTAAGTGGGGAGGACGGCTGGGGAATTCTGGGAGTTGAAGTCCGCCAGGCTTAAAGTTGCCAAGGTTGGAGACCCCTGCTTTGGAACATTGTGCCCCTTGAGATGAGATCTGACTCAATCCTCCTGGCCTTCCCAAAGACTCTGAAATCCTGGCTCTGCTAACTGGCTTGGGGTCCTGATGGGAGCGTCCCTCTCTGGAGATGGTTAGTGGATTTGGAAAGAGATCCCACCCTAGTCCCATTGCATTCTTGTTTCCAAATTAACTAATTTTTGTTAATTTTAATTCTTAATTTTTAAAAAAGTGTTTATGTTTTGTATTTTATTTTTATGATGTTGTAAGTCATCCAGAGACACCGGACAGTGATACAGGTGTCATATAAATTAGTTAATTAAATACAAGTTTATTTTTACTAACCCTCTACCAAAATTCAATTTGTTTCATTATTGATTTATGAATTAATAAAGAAGCACATATATTACTGTTTTATGTGTTAATTACTTTTAGTGTTTTAATCACTGTACATAAGAATAATTGGTTCCCTTTACAATGCAGTTTGCCTCTCTGCATTTTATTTAATGCAGTTAAATATATTTTCTACCATATGAGCAATTAGATTATATCCATTTATGCAATTTATACTTCCTTTTTAATTCTGGAATTTTATACTAAGGTAACCCATCTGGCTTGCTTAATTATCTATTTAAAACATTAATGCAATTAAAGCAATATCACATTTGGGTTTTCATTTTAGAATTGATTTTGTCAATTATTTCAGTTCTAGAATTACAGATTAATTATATTTTCATATTTGCAAGTCATTTAATAATTTCCTAATTTGTCTAAACGTGAATCTGGTTACCATATCAAAATGACATCCTATGAACCATCAAGCATGGTAACAGTTTGTATTGGCATGTGTTGTCAATATGTGTATGTTTCCATTTACCAAATAGCATTGGCTCAATTGGTAGAGAGCCAGTTGGGTTAAGGTACCAGGTAGAAATTAGGAGACTGTGAGTTCTAGTACCACCTTAGGCGTGAAAGATAGGTAGATGGGCCAGTTACTATCTCCAAGCCCATGATGTGAGCAGGCTCATGCAACCAGTTGGTTGATTGATTCCTGTCACAACCAATGAAACAACACCTGTTTGATCTAAAAGGCAGAAAGCAGACCCTTTACTAAGAAGAACTGGATCAATTGGCAGAAAGTAATCGTGAAGCCAATGCAGAAATTGAGCATACGTTCTTGGTTCATTTTGCTTTCATATTGTCAGTTGCTTTGAAAAAAATTCAGGGAAAGAACAGATTTATAATAGAAACTTGTTGAAAGTTTACCTAATTTGGAGTTGAGGATTTTTTTTTTTTTTAATGTTAGAAACTTTTCATTCTTTTGCCTAGAACTCAAAGGATTTTCTGTTGTTCAGTGCAGTAAAATTAAAGGGAGAACTTGAAAATGTATGTATTTATCCCCCATGAAATGAAATCTTGTTTTCAGATAACACACCAGGATTTCTTGTATGTGACTTACTGTTTTTTCCATAAGTGCACTATAGTGCCAAACTATCAAACTTCCAATTATAATTTGCATTTTAATAAAGGAGTATGATTCTAAATGGAAGGTTTTGGAATTACTTGATAATTAAATTACTATTTGCAAAATATTAAATTGGTATAATCAAATTAAAATATGTTGCCAAAGATCAACCCTTCTTACTTTTTAAGATTTAATCGTATTTCAATGGAAAAATCTCAAACCCACTGCATAGGGTCAACCACTCAGCTAAGTCATTATGTGGTTGGTTTGATTTTAGTCTAGTGCGCTTATTTAATCCATTATGTATAAAACCAGAGAGTGCTTAGTATGATGCATGAATTCTTCATCCTTACACAAAATAAGGCAACCTAAAAATACTCTATTTTTCCAAATACCGATGATGAACACCATTTACTTCCAGAAATTATACATATGAACTTACCCAATTATAAGTAGTTAGCGCTGCAGGTGCTTAAACTTCAGCAATATCTGGCAGGCCATTTTCCATGACTCTGATTTCCAGAAATGGAAATGAAATGCTCTGTACTGATAATACCAATCAATTGATGATGAAGTCCAAGAAAAGTGAAAGATATAAGGGCAATGAGAAATTGTAAATGGGGAAAAGACCATTTTTGTGGAAATATCAGGAGTCAGATTTGAGATTTCCCTCACATGCGCGGCAGAGACCCAAAGATCAGAGGGCTGGCGGGAGGCACATGCACATGCATGGTGGAGCTGGGCTGGGGCGACAGCTGGCATGCTTGCAGTAAGGGCTCTGTGTGCCACCTGTGGCACACATGCCATAGGTTTGCCGTCACGGTTATAGAATATCATAGAAATTTGTGTAGTTATTTTAATGAGCCGCCCCGAGTCCTTCGGGAGAAGGGCGGCATAGAAATTTAAATAAAATAAATAAATACAAAATAAATAATGAGAAATACAAAATAAATGTTCTAGGTAGAATGAAGATTAAAACAAGACAATGGACAATGGGAAAATGTTTATAGGAGAATAAGCCCTTCAAAAAAGGAGGAGAAAACATAATTTGTATACAGGTAGTCTTCAGCTTACAGCCATTCATTTAGTGATTATTCAAAGTTACAAGAGCACTGAAAAAAGTAACTGATGACCATCACAGCATCTCCATGGTCATGTGATCAAAATTTGGTTGCTTAGCAACTGGCAGGAATTTGTGACAGTTGCAGTGTCCCAGGGTCATGTGATCACCATTTGAACCTTTTCAACCAGCTTCTGACAAGCAAAGTCAATGGGGGAATCATGCTTATTGATCACATGATTTACTTAAGTGCTGTGATTTGCTTAACAACTGTGGTAAAAAGGTAATAAAGTGGACAAAACTCATTTAACAACTGCCTCACTTAGCAACGGTAATTTTGGGCTCATTTGTGGTGATAAATCGAGGATCTATAGGTATAGGTATAGGTATAACTATATCTAGTATACAATAGTTTATTGCTGATTAGCCACTAGGCCATCTCAAAACCCAGAACGTAAAACACAGAATATCAATAAGACTGTATATAAAAATAAAATAAAAGTTGCAAAGAATCTAGTCAAGGTTAAAGGTTCAGACTGACAGAGAATTTGTAGGCTCATTTTGGTGAAAATAAAACTTTATTTTGGATGTTGACGAAGGACTACAAGGAGCCTCCTGCTATGTGAATCAAATCAATAATAAAAATAATGACATTCAAAAGGAAACTGACCTGAGGAGATGCAGGAGAGAATCATGCAGAGACCTGCTATGTTTAGTTTTAACTGAAAACAAATGCTGTTAACATTAATATCCAAAACAAATTTTAACAACATATAAATGCTGTGAAAACATTGAAAACAAAATCTATCTGCAAATGTAGAGGAAATAATTGAAAAAATATTCATACCATTTGTGTTAAGGGGTAACTGTGTGTCTTCTTTAAAGGGTATTTGAAAACTGCAATTGTGCTTGACCATTTTATTTATCTATTTAAAAATATTTATATAACCTCCCATCTTATAACAAACTCTGGGCAGCTCCCAATCAAAAATTAAAGCACATAAAAACGATATTAATGCTGTAAAAACCAGACTCATTAAATACCCAAACCTGGCACCAAGTCAAGCTTCCAATATGCAGGTACCTCATCCCAGCATTTGGGGGAAAAGGCATGTCTTCAGTCTTTTATGGAAGTCTACGAGGGTGAAGGCCTGCTGAACTTCAAGGGGCAGAGGATGCCATAAGGCAGGAACTGCTACAGAAAAGGCATGCTTCCTAGCTCCCATGAAGGTAAAGCTAAAGGTTTCCCAGTTCAGTTGTTTCCAACTCTGTGTGTGTGCGCGCATGCGCACGCGCATATGAGCGCATATATGCTCATCTCCATTTCTTAGCTGAAGTAGCCAGTGTTGCCCGGAGCCATATTCCTAGTAATGTGGCCAGCATTGGGGCACAGAATGCTGTTACCTTCCCACCAAAGTGGTACCTATTTATCTACTTGCATTTGCATGCTTTCAAACTGCTAGATGGGCAGGAGCTGGGACAAGTAATGGGAGTTCACTCCATCATGAGGCGCTCGGGTCTCAAATCTGGTGTGTCAGCTTTCCAGCTGACAAGTTCAGCATCTTTTACCACTGAGCCATTGTGCCCCTAGTCCCATAAGATGGCAATATTTAAAATAACAACTTTAACACTGATTCCCAATAGAAAGCCAAATGGGTCACTGAACTCCCAGTCATTGGAAGACATATAAATGATCACACAAAAACGATGCCAGGCTTTGAACTACCAAGTCAGCAATGAACAATCCTGAATAGGATTTGCACCTCATATGGCATCTGCCAGGACTCTGTGTATAAATAAGGCATAGCATACTCCCCTCATGTGACTGCATGTCCCAAATCAAACTGTAGATCATATCGTAACCAGCTGTAAAGTGAAGGCATACACCAGTCCAGTATCTGATTTTTTAAAATATAAATGATGCTGCATTTCAATGGTTAGATGACCTAGTCCAGGGTTCTGTTTCCCACAGAAAAGAAAATACCACAAAACCCTTCCCGTGCCTGACTATTCCTTGAGCGGCCACAAAACTAGCATATGTAGTTGAATTAAACATTATTTTTTTCTGAAACTTTTCTTTTCTTGGATTTATTCATGGTTGGCCTACTGGGGGTTGAAAAGCTCAATAAATTGCGTGCTGGTGGCTGTGACACATTGGCGGTTTTGATGCATATTTTGAGTGACAGGGTGCCGTAGCAGAGGGGTGAAAGAGCCAAATGTGGCTCCAGAGCCTCAGGTTGCTGACCCCTGACCTAATCATTGGTATTTTAACATTTATATTTTATTGTTCGAAAGGTACTTTTTCAAGTGGCAACTGGGCTTTCTTGTTTCTTGTAACCCCACCATCCAGTCAGAGCTGAAGAAGCTTCTTGGATGAGAAGTGAAATGTCTTCAAAGAAAAACAAGAAAATCCAGTTGCCCCTTGAAAAAGCATCTTTGGGACTTCTATCTAACTGCTAACCAGATCTTGTCATTACTATTACTATTAAGGAACAGCCGAGATTAGTGGGTATTGCCATTTAACTAGCAGATTCAAGATATAGAGAAGCAATAACCATGTAGGGGGAACATTAATAGAACTTCTTGCTAAATTAAAACAATAATCAATAGAGTGAAACATCTGAAAAATAGAACAAACTAGAAACTGAAATCAATTAGCATTATTTGCCCAAATTATTAGTATCTGCAAAAATAAAGCATTATAGCCCATTATAACTAGAATGTATGATTTTTTTGAACAGAATAAGAAACAATATGTCACAAAAAGCAAATAACAGATTTTCTCACAATTATCAGTTATCCAGTTAGTTGTCAAAGTTACTATTTTCTTTCCTTGTTAATGTCTCTCCCTTCCAATTCAAGATCGGAAATATTTTTTCTTCTGATTATCTTGTTATCTTGACTGCAGATGGCACTAAAGACATACTGTCACCCCTTCACACAGGTGAAATAACGCAATACATGCCTCTGCCGACTTTTGAATGTGTTAAGTCCATCAAAATTCAATGGAATTTTGTAAATTTAGTAAAACACATATAGCATGTTTTAGTATATGTCAAATGTTGCAATGTATTGCTGATTGAGGACATTTTTTGGATGGTTTTTAAATGCTTAATATTGTTGTTTTTAAAGAGACCAGCTGTTCAGGATCCCAAGATGTAATTGTGATTTGATATTCCCAACCACATATTTGTGATAAATGCACATTTCCCACTTTTATTTTCCCCAACGATTCCATTTTTCAGCGAATAGCATGATTACCCTACTGGAACCTCTAAACTTCAGAGAAGAACAATTGTTCTTCTGAAATTATCAGGTTTTCATCAGACTACAAAATTTTCTCAAATCCCAGTAACAGAAAAATGAAAAATAGAGGCACTGAGAGCAACTGTTGCAGGAATTGTAGTAACAGAGAACAGCTAATACTCAGAAGATAACAATTGTTTCTTAATCAGTATCAAGAGTCTTCCTGGTAGACAGATTGGGGGGAAGTGGTCTGAACATGCTGATTTTCACATTCTCTTATGAAGTATCCTCTTGAGCCATCAGAGATGATGAGGGGTTTCTTAATGGTAAATCAGCTAAAGAGACCTCACTTTTGCAAAAGACAACAATTTGTCTTCCCCAGTAAAATTTGGCTGTGGAAGATTTATGAATCTATATTCCCCAAGGAGCTATAATTAACTTGCACAGCATTCTTTATGATGCATATTCATGCAAAAAAACCAAAAACAACAACAACAAAAACCCAGCTTGCTTCTACCTACAGTATCTTATTATTTGGAAATCAGAGTGAATACGTCAGGATAAATAAAAGTAAGTTGAACTAATAGGAACATGGTACATGAGAAATTTATGTAGTAAAACACGAGAAAAGGTGAAGTAGAACGCGAGATAAGGTGAGTGCAGAATGAATGTGGATCAAATACAAAAATGAATGATAATATTGAGTATTTTGGTCATGTTCAATAAATGAATGGGGATTGCATTACTTACTTACTTTATTGATTAGCCCTTGGGACATATCAAGGTGCAGTTCTAGACACAAATTATTACTAAAATCTGATAAAAACAATTTAAAATGGAATTGGATGAAATACAATTGAAAATGAAATTGGAATAAAATACAGTTTAAAATGAAATTGGAATAAAATATAATTTAATATATAGATAAATAAAACATGATAACATTATATTTCAGCATCACCCCTACAATTTACCTCAATCAGTCCCACATATACTGATCTCAGCTGAACAATTTTGCCTAAGTACTGTGCTGTGTTAAATGTTATTTTCAGATTCTGGCCACACATAAGGTAAGTTGTTTTGATATGGGGATCCCAATAGGTCATTTGTTTGCTATATAGACCAAGACACCTTTCTCTCACCCTCTTATACAGACAACAGTCCAACAGGATGTGAGCCAGGTCTTCTATGGGGATTGCATTGAAAAATAAATATATGAAGGAAAAGTAAATAGATCAAAAAATGTCAAAGTCCTAGAACAGTGATGTCGAACCTTTTAGACACCAACTGCGCACGCGCATGCCCAAACTAAAAGGTGCACACATGCATGCATGTGCAGACATGTGTGCACATCAGGGGTGGGTTCTACTTACCTGTCCTACCGGTTCTAAAGGTGCACGTGCTTTGTGCATGGTCAGGGCGCGCAGAGCGCACGTCCGGCACATGTGCGCACTTCACACGCTTCAACTACTCTGAAGAAATTCCTCGTGTCATTGTCTATGGAGAATTTCAATCATCCATGTCATGGTTGTCTCAAAGGTGCTTTTTCAAGCGGCAACTGGACTTTCTGGTTTTCCTTTTTAAAATTTTTTAAAAGTTTTTTATTAGTAATTCAAATTAAAAAAACAATGGACGTGGTTTGACATCTTTTAACATTATTGTCCAATTTAAGCTAATAAATAATAAATTTCTTGATCTTTATACAAATTTACATTACCTCTTATATGTCAAGTACTCAAAGTAGTTCTTCCTAAACAGCTGTATTCATACTCAATAAAGAGATATGTCACTTACAAGTTTGACATACATTGACATACACATTTCTAGACCTTCACTACACCTTCATCTTGGCATTCTTCCTCCTGTCCAACTATTCATAAAATTTAGTCCAGATTTCATAATACATTGATTCACTTTTATCTTTGAGCTCCAAAGTAAGTCTGTCCATTTCTGCGTAATTAAATAGCACTTCTTCTTCCGAAAGTGTTTCTTTACTCTTTCATTTTTGGGCAAATGCTATTTTTGCTGCTGTTAATATATGTAATATTAAATAGGTTGCATTTTTGTTTTATTTACCCTCTGCCATTCCTAATAAGAAAAATTCCGGTTTGATTTCTATTTTTAATGTTAAAATCTCTTCCAGCCAACCCTTTATTTGATGCCAAAAACTTTTAGCCTTTGGGCAGTCCTACCATATATATGGTAAAAGGTCCCTGGGACCACTTATTTATTAATAATTATGAATTGTTACTATGAAGATCTGCCAAGGTATATAGAACACTGTTACCTTCCAATGAACTGCTACCTATTTATCTACTCACTTATGCATTCTTTCAAACTGCTAGATAGGCTGATCTGGGGCAAGGAAAGGAGCTCACCCAGTCATGCAACATTCAAGTATCAAACCTTGAATCAAACATTCAAGTATCAAACCTGGGCTGTCAGCTTTCCACTGAGGCATTGCAGGTCCTCAAAACATCATAAAATTGTGAAAAAGAAAAAGGGAAGTAAATTAAAATTACAAGAAGGAGGGATTATACTAATCAACTATGCAGCCACAGAGAAAGTAATTCATCAATTTTATTTCAAGTTTTATAAATTCTTCCCTATCGTTTTTCTTAGCTGACCTATGGCTCTGCTCCAGTCATGGATAAAGAGACTCAAGCAGTTTTCTTCCAACAAATGCTTCCAAATGAATCTCACCAACATAAGGGTCTCCTCCACCTATTGCTCTATTTTAGATGGATCTGGATTGGAGTTCTTGCTGTGAAGGATGACAATGGAGAGAAATTTGTACAGGAGTTGTTTCTCTTGTTTTCCCAGCATGGCATCTGTTTTGATTTCATACAAGAGTTCACCAATGTAGCATTTTACAGTGATTTTACTGATGTAGTAGATGAAGGAATCCAAATATACCGAGTTCTGATGAAAAGCACCGCCAATGTGATAATCTTGTATAGTGAAAGTAGGTCCATGTCTACCTTACGGACATTCCTCCAGTTTTCAGAAGTGGAGGATATACCAAGGACGACAAAAATCTGGTTCATAACAGCTCCAACAGATTACACCTCAGTTTCTTTCCATACATCTTGGGATATCCATTTCCTGCAAGGTGCTTTATCCTTTGCAATTCACACAAAGGAGATCCAAAACTTCCAGAATTTTATTGAAAGGATAAATCCAAGGAATAATCAGCATGATCATTTTCGGAAAGATTTTTGGGAACAGGTGTTCAATTGTTTCTTCTACCATTCTGTGGCAGAGAAGTCTGTGAAAAAATGTACTGGATGGGAGAGGCTTGAGACTCTTCCTACATCTGTGTTTGAAACACTCATGAGTGGCCAGAGCTACAACATTTACAATGCTGTCTATGCTGTGGCACATGCTTTGAAGTCTCTGTATTTTTCCAAGTCCAGACACAGAACAATAGTGAAAGAAGGAAAGAAACAATTTCACAATCAAGTGTTGTGGCAGGTAAGACTTTCAGCAGAGAAATGCAGAAACCTGGAAGGATTTATATCCTTGCAGTCATCTGGTCTTTAAAACTGAAATCCTTCAATCCTCCATCATTCAGTCAGAACTAAAGAAACTTCTTGGATGATGAGCAAAATGTCTTCAAGGAAAAATTAAGTCCAGTTGCCTTTTGAAAAACCACCTTTGGAACAATTATGTCCGGGATGATTGAGAATCTCCATAGGCAGTATTCTGCAAGGGTATCCAAATTAGGTCTAAAGGTTAAATGAAAAAACATCTTCACGAACTGAAATATTTATATCATCATATTGAAATCACAAAAAACATTCTACAAAATTATAAACACATCTTTTAAAATTTGCTTCTGTCCATTAAAATAACTGCCAGTTCAGCCTGTAAGTAAATGGGGATACTAAGTAAGTAAGTAAGTAAATCAGTGGGGGTTGAACAACCCTTTCATAGGGGTTGCCTAAGAGCATTGGAAAACATATATTTTGGATGGTCTTAGGAACCGAGACACCGCTTCTCTATCAATATAGGCTCAATATAAAGGGCTGCAGGCTGGCGAGATACAATTGAAAGTGAACTGAAGAGGAGGGGTGGCAGGAGGAGGAGGTGAAGGCACCATGGCGGCGGCAGCAGTAGGGCTGAGAGTTGTCAGCCTCAAACAAATGGCAGAAGTGGGAGGGGAGGGAGGCGAGGCATCCTGGGAGACAAGGTGGAACTGCCACCAGCAGCAGCAGAGGTGGGAAGCACTGCTGATAGCCAGGAACAGTCTTACAATACATGACGGCAGCTGCAGCAGCAGCGGAGACTCCTCGGGAAACATCTAAGTCCGCCACACCTTTGCTTGCCTCCTCGCCTCCCTCCCCGCCGTGGAGACAGACTAGGGGGCAGCAGCACTGAGAAAAGGGAGCCACAACCAACGTCTGCATGTGCTGTGAGGGAGAGGAGGGGGAACTACCAAAGACTGTGCCGCTTTGGAGAAAGGCATCCAGTGGGAGTCAGCACAACATGCGGAACTGTATTAAAGGGTCGCGGCATTAGGAAGGTTGAGAACCACTGTTCTAGAAGTATCCTAAGACAGAGATGGACAGAACCCAACTCCCTTTATATAATTTCTTTCCCACATTCTGTTGGGCTGTGGGAAGTCCTTCCAACTCCAAGGTTCTATGATACTACCGCGCTTCCCCAAAAATAAGACCCTGTCTTATATTTTTTTGAACCACGAAATAAGCGCTTAGTCTTATTGCCATGCACTCATTGGGCTTATTATCAGGGGGTGTCTTATTTTGGGGGAAACAGGATATGAAAGAACAAACTTTCAAACTGAGCCAGGATGGCGCCGTGGTTAGAATGCCAGTATTGCAGGCTAATTGTGCCGACTGCTAGCAGTTCAATCCTGAGCAACTCAAGGTTGACTCAGCCTTCCAAGGTCGGTAAAATGAAGACCCAGATTGTTGGGGGCAATATGCTGACTCTGTAAACCGCTTAGACAAGGCTGTAAAACATTATGATGTATGCTGGTGATGGCGAACCTATTGCACATGTGCCAGAGGAGGCACACAGCACCCGCTCTGTGAGCACGCGAGCCATCGCCCCAGTTCAGCTCCACCGCGCATGCCCATGCGCATCTCCCTCCGGGCAGCTGGTCTGCAGGTCTCTGCTGCGCAGGCGTGGGGCATGTGCGGGGGCTCCCATGTGCATATGCATTGGGGGTGAGTGGGGAGGGTGTGCGTCAGTGGTGAAATCAAAAATTTTTTTACTACTGGTTCTGTGGGCGTGGCTTGGTGGGCTTGGCTTGGCTTGGCTTGGCTTGGCTTGGCTTGGCTTGGCTTGGCTTGGCTT
>JANHFM010010247.1:146934-157079 GCA_032468115.1 Grayia smithii
ATTCCCCAGCCAGCTCTGGGGAATTCTGGGAGTTGAAGTCCACACATCTTCCAGTGGCCAAGGTTGAGAAACACTGCCCTAGACTATAATTTGGAGCATTATTTTAGCTGAATCCTAAAAATGATTATTTTCAATGCTTTTATCCTGAAAAGTATCCCATACAAATGTGCTAGATGTACTGTACATAGCGAGTAAGAGAGATGATCTCAACAGATCTTACCTAGGCAAAAGTGGCCAAACCATTTTTTAAAGTCCAAAACAAACAGATAATAATTAGGAAATGACTGAAGCATATCCCTCCCCAATTCACTAGCATATAAGCAGGAAGAGCATAATCAATCTCAATAAAAATACTGTAAATTTAATTTTTTTGTGGAGTTGATTTACTGGTCTGTTTTAATTTATGGGAGCCAAGAATAGCATTTTATATTTTGATGCTGTATTGATGAGGGAGGTGACCTCTGATTCATGTTCCATCTGAACACCCCAAACAAGGAAACATTGCTTTCCAAACCAGTTCAACTACTTCACATAGGTTAACAATGTGGGATCAAGTTTGCCCCATTTGACATATTACTCACAGAACAAGAGTTGCTTGATCAACATTAGCTAAAGATCAAATATACACCAGAGTAAAGTTCTACCATTCTACTGCTAGCTAAAATAGAAAGGATACGTGCAAAGAGCATTGAGTGGGAAAGTTTCCCTTTCTGAACTAGAACAGAACAGAACAGAACAGAATTCTTTATTGGCCAAGTGTGATTGGACACACAAGGAATTTGTCTTGGTGCACATGCTCTCAGTGTACATAAAAGAAAACTAGCTACCAAGAGTAATGAGCTTCCAACTAGAAATTAAAAATAATTTTAATAAATTTTCCAGGATGGGAATATAACTTCACATCATACCATCTTGCCAAATAGAGATTAATACATTGATATTTGTATTTTATATTGTTATGTAGACATCACACATAAACCTCAATGAGAATAGGCAGAGTGAACAGGTAACTTTCTACTCTGGTTTCTTACATCTCCAAGAAAATCACTTTTAACTTTTAAAATGGAATAATTTTCTACCCAGCTGATTGAAAAGGTATCAGCATTATACAGTAAGTGTTTGAAGATCATCCTGAAGAATGTATTTAAGCTCATTTGCATCTCCTCCTTGAAAAATGAACAATTTATGAACTAATTTGTTTACAGGAGATCTTATATGAATGGGAAAGTTACTATAGAAACGATCATTTCATGCAGTATTTCAAGTGCAGTAATGAGAGTTCATAAGGCATCCGCATATTTTATTGCATTATTTTGGTAGTGTCATTAATACTAATGGCATTTTAAAGATGCATAAAAATCTAATTCCCTACTCCCAAGGTAAGCTTCATATTTAATGCATGGCAAATAACTTCTCCATAATATATCTGGCAAGTTTATGATCTAAGCTGAGTCAAGATATATGAAGGAGATGATCAAATGCAGGAGAAGAATCGGGGACAGTAACAAAGGTACAGTAATAATGAATGAATGATGACACAGGTCACAATGCATGGGTGCCTTGAAATTGTATCTGTGTATGCAGTGATGTAAATCTTTTCCCTTTTAATATTTGCAGAGAAGACAGATTTAAAGAATGTGCCTACTCAGAAGAATGGCCATGAATATTAAATAATATATGAGAGAAATATTACATCTGCAAATCTGCATGGAAAACAAATGAATTGTACTTTGGGTACATATCTTATCTCATCCTTTTTTCCATCATGGAACCATGGAGTTTCCAACAACAGTCACTGACTAGCTAAGACCTGCTTTGCTTCAGCAATATGACTATAGCATGCATTCGGTTAAAACAATATGCTCTTATTTCCAGGGGTGGGCTTCAAAATTTTTAGCAAGGGGTTCTCTGCCCGATTTCTGGGTGGGCATGGCCATGGTGGGCATAGCTAGTTGGCTTCCTGCACCATGGCGGGGGGGATTTCTGCCCTCCCCGGGCTCCGGAGGCTTTCTTTGAGCCTCCAGGAGGGCGAAAATGGCCTCCCAAGCTCCAGAGATCCTCTGGAGGCTGGAAACGGGCCCGTTTCTGGCCTTCCTGAACTTCCAGTAGGCCCATTTTTCACCCTCCCCAAGCCTCTGCATGCACCCTGCACTTACCTGCATCTAAAACGGGCCACATGGGGAGTCCTGGAAAGGGCGGGGTCGGCGGGGCAGGGCCAGACAGGAGTGGGATTTGGGGGTTCTTCGAACTGCACAGAATCTTAGCTAGAGGTTCTCCCGAACCCCTGCGAACCCCCAGCAGCCCCACCCCTGCTTATCTCCCCATACTCCCTAGCATATACTAGGGAGAGGACTTTCTCAGCCCTGCTCTCTTGCTCAGATACTTTGAAGTTGGTAGCTCAAGCAAAATGAATTTAGAATATTACAAAAAATAAAACATTGTGATACCAGTTATCAGTGACTCCTTTTCTAATCCAGTGCAACTAAATAATTTATACCTGAAAGGCCCGTTTAGGAATAGATCATCATGGGGGAAATCTATTTATGTGGATGCTAAGAGTTGATACCAACTCAATGGCATGTAATCCATCCATCCGTCTGTCCATCCATCCAAAGTTAGAATCAACAGTACACAGTCTGTGTATAATCCCTTTGGGTTTCTTAAGTAATATTTTTGCACACATATATATATATCTTTCTCTTCATTCCTTCACCATATTATATTAATGCAAATGTATTCCCAAAGACAGAAGTGACAAGTAATAAGTCAACTTCATGTTTGACATGTTCACCAGCACAAAACCTCTGACATTTATCAAAAGGTATGTTCTCTGGACATTTGTTTTGCATAACAAAAGCGACAACACCAACACATTTTTTTGGTAAGAGAAAAGCCTTTTTACAGGAAATACCAAATGCCTTTATACACTCACATTTTCCTATCTTTTGTAGAATATATTTGCAATAATTGGATAAAATATGATATGTACACCGAGAGAGTATGCACCAAGACAAATTCCATGTGTGTCCAATCACACTTGGCCAATAAAGAATTCTATTCTATTCTATTCAATCATAATTTATTTATTGTATTAGAAATTACTGCACTATGTTCAGTAGTCTAGATATTGGATAGAAGAAAGGATACATAGAAACATAAATTTTAAAATATAAGTAAGAAACTTCTCCAAAACAATAAATGTTATGTTGGCATAGAAAGACTATAGCTTTTCGTGCACTACCTTGTACAAGTTCCACTGAACACAGTGATCCATATTTCTAAATATACGTTAGATTGCACGGAAACAATTTGATGAGATTTCATAGTATTTCTTTAACATGCAGGTGATGAGTTTGTACTATCCAGGGACTACTGAATTAAAAGTTCTGGCAGACCCAAGTAGCATGGCAAATGGGGAATGGTGGGGGCTGAAGTTCTGAACTTTTTGAAGTCTGATTTCATTCAACCAGTTGAAATGTTAGATGTACATATTAGAATGTATCTTGCATTGCAACAGACTACAGAATTATTTTGCGAGTGGGTGGCTGTGTTTAGTTTGCACCTATGGTTATAATCTATGTGTCAAGGTTCTGACTAATTAACCCAAGCAAAACAGGAATTTGAGGCCAGCCACTTCCTCGAAAAACTTCATTGGGTAAATCATATCGGCACGCTTTGTTGAAAACCAGCTCTGAATCTTTCCCGTGGTTTCAGCATAGTTAAAATCAGTAATCACTCCTTTCCCCCAATGTCACTGGTCACATTGGCCAATTAGATAAACTGGCAGGGCATCTTCTCCTTCTCCCTCCATCACTGGGAGATGACCTTGGTTCTCACGAGAAAGTACAATGTTGTGTCTAGCAATGCATTCCAACCTCCCCCCCCCCCCACACACACACAGAGTGTGGCAATGATTAACTAGGAAAATGGCCTGTAGCATTTTCAGTTCAGCTTTGACACTATGGTTCCTTTTGTTCTGAGGAGTTAAGCAGCAAGGCCCATGGTGTATAGTATACTGTACATTTTATTTGATCTGTATGGCTATATAACAATCCTCTGCTACTATTTCTATATAATAAAACAGAAATTTCTAACACATCCCTACTAAAACAAAGCCATAAAGGAATAGCCAAGCTTTCAACCTTGGGGTGGGGGGTCCTCATTTATGCTGAAATTTCTCTTACCATTAAGGAAAAAACAGCCACCACAGGACACTTAACTATGGGAAACTGTCTGTACAAATTATCCTGTAATAAAATGAATGTTTAATCTCTGCCTCCTTGAGCTACTTTACTGATGCTCAAAAATTTAGCAATTCACTTTATGTAACTAAGCTTCTAAATCTAATTTATATTGCAAAAAAAAAAAAGCCCCTACTGCTGAAATATTTTAAACATGGAATTAAGGATTTGTGTGTGCTCAGCAGTTCTGAATATTGGATCATTTATAAACATAGAGGCCGATCATAATTTGTAAGTAGTGGCCAGACTTTATTGCTAAGGTACACACAAAAAAAGGCTGCCTTCTAATTGGTTAGATACCATTTTCTTGTTCAATTTGAGCAAACTTTGACATTCTTAGCTGGGTAAAGGAGGAGCAGGGGAAAAAATGCTGGCAAATAGGATTACAGATTAGTTAAACTGTGCATAGCTTTAGGTCTATCGTTCTGAAGCTTCAGATTTATTTTTGTACCAGTAGCAAGATAATTGTATCTATTATAGTATGCAAGTATTAAAAACCTTGCTATTTTGCACTAGTGTCATGTCGTATTTTTTTTGTACATCATTTTATACTACCTGAATTGGAAATCCCATGAGGTTCTGGTCCAGGAGAATTAAGCTTGGTGCCCTATCAATATCTTTGCTGTTTGATAATTGCGTCCTCCTGCTCATCTTATCTGGGTGTCAATGAAGCAGCTGCTCGCTTCCTCTTTACATTTCAGCCCAGGTGCTACGATGTGGCAGTAGTTTGCTAAGCCAGGAAAAAGAAAAAAAGACACAATACCGATCCCAATATTGACTGCCTAAACATTTTAATTATGACAAAGGTTTGGCTTTTATTGTTCTGACAAGCTTAGGATATATGTTTGCATTTTATGTAACTTTCACAGTACTTTTTTTCCCCGGGTGCTCTATGATTGAAATAAATAAAATAATGAATGTGTTAATCCTCCCATCAACAGAAAGAAATAGCCTTCAGTATATTCTCCAACAAACAGGTACCGGTACCTTTGCAATTCATCTTTGAATTTATAATCATCACAGCATCGCTGTGGTCGTATGACTGTCATTTGGCTGCTTCACAATCAACGCACACTCACAACTGTCACAGTATCCCACAGTCACACGATCACCATTCACATGCTTCACAACCAGCTTGTGACAATCAGAGTTAATAGGCATAAATAAAACAAAATAAGTTGCTTTTAGTTAGATAAGTTAATTGCCTAGTGCCTGTGTTGTTTCACTTAACCAAAGATGAAGTGAGAACATAAGTCTGTCACTGTCACATGATTTTCTGTTTAGTAATTGCAGCAAAGTGGTCAAATTGCTTGTCCCAATCATGGTTGCTAAGTGAGGACCACTTGTGTCTTTTTTGTTATTTTTTAAAAATGTAAGGAATCCTCCTCAATGTGGTGCCTTTAGTCTATATTGTACTATAACTCCCATCCTGACCAGGGCAACAAGGCTAGAAGGCACCAGGTCAGAAAAGACCATGTTAGAGCTGAAGAAGCTTCTTGGAGGAGAAGTGAAACGTCTTCAAAGAAAAACCAGAAAGTCCAAAGTTTGTCTCTTGAAAAAAGCATCTTTGGGACAACCATGACCTGGATGACTGAGAATCTCCATAGACGTTTAGCCATAGCATTAAATAAAATTGGCTGATACTCAAACAGTAATCTTATTTGTGACCATAAAATGCAACTTTACATGCAGCTCCATTTACACAGCTGGGATAGAGAGGTGTTCTGTTTCCCCTCCCCACAAGGGTGACACGCACACACACAGCCAAGCCCAC
Source organism: Grayia smithii (assembly GCA_032468115.1). Classification (NCBI taxonomy): domain Eukaryota; kingdom Metazoa; phylum Chordata; class Lepidosauria; order Squamata; family Grayiidae; genus Grayia; species Grayia smithii. The sequence continues at coordinate 152,950 of JANHFM010010247.1, forward strand.
TCGAAGTTCAAAAGGTAAAACTTTCTTCAAACTTGAACTGATAAGATTATTGGCAGCCAAATACGCTGTGCCTGCCAAGTCAGAGCTAAATAAATTACAGTCTTACTTACACACAGAGAGCGAGAGAAACTGAGATTTATTCCAAAGTCCACAAGTTAGTTCATGAAACAAGGGTTAGTCAAGATTCAGTCCAAGATAGTCACAAGCCAGATATTCAGAAGCATGAAGAAAACTCCCAGGTTGAGCAAACTTTGTCACGTACAAAGTTTGCAAAGTAATCACACCCACTTTTATCCCTTGTGGGGTGTGCCTCAGTGACTCAATTTAATCTCTGGCCCTCCCACACTTCCTACGTTGCTGCTGACGTTTCTCCTGACGACGCTGCCTGGGGTCGAGCCAGAATTCCTCCTCCTCACTTCCTATCAGGGGTTGCTCTGATATGCTTCCCTCCTGGCTCATCTCAGGCTGTGCCTCTCGGCTTTCTGACTGAATCTGAGGCACTGCCAGAGGGGAAATCCCTGGGGAGGGAGGCCTTGCCAGAGGGGAAATTCCTGGGGAGGGAGGCCTTGCCAGAGGGGAAATCCCTGGGGAGGGAGGCCTTGCCAGTTCCTCTCCTTCATCTTCAAGGTCTTCTTCTTCTGTCAGCACAGGCTCGGGAGTTGGGGCCAGAATAGAGAGGTGGGTTGTTTTTTTTACTTAAGTAATAATAAAGGAGAAGAAATAAAAAAAATAGTTTCTATAATGAAGATCTAGATCATGGGTGTCCAACCTTTAGGCTTGCCTGGGCCAAAGTTGAAGAAGAATGAAGAGGAATGATTTTGGACCACATATAAAATATATAATATGGTACATGTATATAAATCACATAATAATGTTAAAAGTTTATGACCTTGTTGGGCCACATTACTAGTTGTCCAGAGATACACATGGCCTGTGTGCCATGGGTTGGATATGTCTAATCTAGAATAAGAAATGTAATAAGTGCAACCGAGGGCATACTAAGAGTGAATCCAAATTGCTTTAAGAACTAGCTATAATTGCTGTTTAGCAGATTAGCTTTACAATGTTAGAAATCTGTATTTAGATGAAAGAGCGGTGGTGGCGCAATAGTTAGAATGCAGTACTGCAGGTTAACTCCCTGCTGACTGCCAGTAGTTTGATCCTGAGTGGTCCAAAATTGACTCAGCCTTCCATCCTTCCAAGGTCGGTAAAATGAGGACCCAGATTGTTGCGGGCAATATGCTGACTGTAAACTGCTTAGAGAGGGCTGGAAAGCACTATGAAGCAATATGTACCAGTAAGTCTAAGCGCTATTGCTATCTGCTAAGGATGACATTTTCATTGCTCAAATTCTAAAGAAAAGCCTTTTCTGTGATGCAGGGTTGAAATCCTGGTGCTCTGATTGAAGGAGGCCAGAAGAATCAATTGGTTGAGAATTGCTTTTCAGGAAAGACTGAATGAAATGAAGTCTATTCTTAAGACCTTCAACTGAAGTTGGGTGAATTGCATGCCAAGGAAAGTAAACAGAGGAAAGGCAATATGGGGTCAACTGCCTCTCTGCAACAGAACAGCAATTCAAAATCCTTACCTCACAGTTGTTTTAAAGTTTTGGCTTGTAACCTCAACTGTATTTTTAGTCATGTTCCAGATCAAAGGAATTGATTTGTATGATGAGAATAAGAGTTCCTCCTTCTGAAGTGCTCACTTGAAAAAAAAAAACATAATGGCCTTGGGGAGAAATTGCTCTTTATAATTCTACTGGATAGAAGAATATGTAGTAAATATATGGTTGATAATATACTCCTAGTGTGACAGATCTAATCAAAACTGGTTTTTTAGATGGGCTCAGGCACATGAGAAAAAAAAAAAAAGCTTTCATGATTTATAAGTATGACTCTTAAATGGTGTGAAAATATCATAGTCAGCCACAAAAGAAGTCAGTTACCTTATTACCCAGTTGCTGGAGGAATAATTGAAAAGAAAAATAAACCGCAAGGAAAGAGTTACGCTTGTCTCCTCTTTCTCTTCCAAACTGCTTCCTTTCCAGTCATTTTTGATTTAAGACATGGCAAATTGAAATACTGTAGTTGTATACGTTTGTATGTAACAGCAGTTTGCCTATAAAAGTATAATATTTATATAGAACTCAGAATTGATTCCTGGATGGATCAGTCACTACTGCTGTTTTTCATTTAATGGTTGCAGTGGGTTGTCATGAAATATAGCTTGGCACACACAAGATATAATGGACTCCAGGAACTCAACAAGAATGGCACACTCTGACACTGTTGTTTAACCAGCTTGAAACCAGAGAAAACATCAAGAGAATTACCTCCTTGCATTTGATTCTTGTATGAAGTATTTGGCTCATTAGAATAGAATAGAAAATAGAATAGAATAGAATAGAATAGAATAGAATAGAATAGAATACAGTAGGGTAGGGTAGGGTAGGGTAGAATAGAATAGAATAGAATAGAATAGAGAATAGAATATAGAATAGAATAGAATAGAATAGAATAGAATAGAATAGAATAGAATAGAATTCTTTATTGGCCAGGTGTGATTGGACTCACAAGGAATTCGTCTTGATGCATACGCTCTTGGTGTACATAAAAGAAAAGATACATTCATCAAGAATCATAAGATACAACACTTAATGATAGTCATAGGGAACAAGCAATCAAATCATATTAGGAAATAGTCAATATAAATCTTAAGGATACCAGCAACAAGGTTACAGTCATACAATCATAAGTAGGAGGAGATGGGTGATAGGAATGGTGACAAGATTAATAGTAATGCAGACTTAGTAACTAGTTTGACAGTGTTGAGGGAATTATTTGTTTAGCAGAGTGATGGCTCTGCTAAACTGTTCAGGAAAAAAACGTTCTTGTGTCTAGTTGTCTTGGTGTGCAGTGGTCTTTAGTGTCGTTTTGAGGGTAGGAGTTTTTGAGAATTGATATGATGGCAAGAACACTGAACTTCTGTCCTTGTGAGATCATCTACTACTACACTTCATTTCCAATTTCAATGGATTTCCAATGGATTCCAGAGGCTTGGACTAAAGAAGGACTCCCAGTAAATAAATGAAGCATTCTTGTTCCCTCTCAGCCCTTCAGAGTAGATCAGACTAGGATGCTATGATTGCTAATAGTACTTTATTATAAGATTACAGTAATAGAATCTTGTGAGTCTGAACATGTTTCCCTGCTCCCTAACTTTATTTTCATGAGTATCAGGGAAGATCATATATAAGCTGCTTGTGCAAATTATACTTTTTGTCTCAGGTTCAGTTTTCTTTTATCTGAGTATTGCCTTGGTTGCAGCTCTTCCACGTCTTCTTCAAGGTAATTCCTACTACCTGTTATATTCCACCATCTCTCCCCCAAGATGCCATGTTTCCCTGAAAATAAGACCGGGTCTTATTTTCTTTTGACCTCTGAAATAAGTGCTCAGCCTTATTTTTGGGGAAGTCTTATTCCCCTCCCCCCCAAATGTATCAGTATGAGGCAGGGGGCGGGGCAAGTGGCCCCTCATGCCAGCTTCCAAAGGGTCACAGCAGGCCATCCCACCATTCATGAAACAGTTGATTCACGGGTGCCACTCAGGCAACCGCCTCCAGCAAGTGTGGCTGCTTTTGCAGCTGATTGTGGTCACAAAAGAAGCCGGAGGCCAAGCGACACACCCCACACGTCTCGTGCCATCCTTACCTAACGGTGATGGTCACAGCAGCAATTCTGTCCATGGAACAGCTGCCTCGTGGATACCGCTCCGGTTGCTGCCTCCAGCAAGCATGGCTGCTTCTGCCATCGATTGCAGACGCAAAAGCAGCAGGAGGCCAAACAACATGCCCCACGCACCTCATGCTGGCCTTCTGAAGGATACTGTAGCAGCAGCTAGCCACGATTTTTTACTGTTATTTTCTCCCGACCCATGTGACCCAGTATGGTGTTAAAAGTTAACATTTCAGAAATATTACTGTAGCTGCAGAGATCCAGTGGTGCGTTGCTCCCGGTTCGGGCCGGTTCGCGCGATCTGGTAGCGGTGACGCTGTGACGTCACCGAACTGGTTCTCCACGACCGGGAACTGGGCCCACCCGCGTGCCTGTACTTACCGTTCTCGGGGCTCT
>JANHFM010010247.1:257440-270917 GCA_032468115.1 Grayia smithii
AGTCTATGGCGCCTATTTGGAAATAGGACCTATTAGACTTGCCTGGAGACAGATAGAGGAGCCGTGTCTTGGTTCCTAAGACCATCGGAAATATGTGTTTTCTGATGGTCTTAGGCAACCCCTAAGGGTCCTTCGACCCCCAAAGGGGTCCCGACCCACAGGTTGAGAACTACTGCTCTTAACTATCAAACATTTGGTGATCATGTGATTACTAGAATGAACCCAGCCATAATAGGAAACCCTGAATGTATATTTCAGCAATAATATTGCAATGGTTTCCCCTCAAAAAAGTTTTCTGAAATTAGTATAGGTACAAAAGGAAAACCATTCAGACACATTATATGGGCCACATTAATAAATGTACAAAAACCTCTGGCTGTTTATTTGTTTTGTTGTGGAATGGAGAGAAATACATTTCACTTATAATTGTGCAGCCTTATAATGATAATTATCAGCATGGAGATAATTAATAGGACATCTGAAAATTTCTCTACTGTCATTTGATAAATACTTGCAGAACCTTGGATACTCATTGTAAAAGTGAGATGTTCCTTAAATATGGGGAAAGGGGCTGGGATATGCCTTTGTTGTGTTTTTGCAGTCAGGGGAAAATAATTTCATTTAACTTTTAGTTTGATTCCAGCATGGTTAATTTAGCAGTCATTCTTATTTTACTTTAACCATTTTTTTAAAGTTTATTGCTTTTTCCCCTCTTTTCCATACTAACCCTTGGTTTAATTTTATTTGTTTTAAAGACATCTATACCTTCCTCTGTCAAAATCCCACAAGGTAGATCTTCCATTACCCCCAAACGCAACTCCTCTATTAGTTCTATCCCCTTGAAAAAACCCTCCAATCCTTCCAAGTTCTCATCATCTACCCCTAAATGCATCTCTTCTATCGCATCCCGATCAACCAGTACAGGAATAAAAGGAAAAAACAACAAGGTAAGGAATTACTTAAAAAGCAAAGCAGGGGAGAAGGGAGGGAGCATTATTTCATTCCTATTTGAATTTGGCCACTTGATTTATACACTTGCATTCAGTGTTATTTAGTTTGCTGTTGGCTGGAGATTATTTTTCACTAGATTATATCACATTATGGTTATTTATTTAGTAATCTCTTGCTAATGCAAACTCTCTTCCATTTGAGTGACTAGGCTACCATTGACCACTGAGTAACTGAATTTAGAAATACTTTCTTGACATAGTTAAAAAATGCCTTAAATCAGTTTGCAGCCAAGGACACTGCTATTTAGTAACTGCCAGTTATGCTCTTCAGTGGGAATTTGTTGTTGGGGCAAATTTGCAGTTGCCAAACTTCACAATAAGGATAGAGACTAAAAAAAGGCTGATAGATCTTTTTCTAACTAGCTTCTCTGTCTTTGCCCAAATTGATTTAATGTTGCTCAGGTTTTTCAAAAGTAGAGAAAATAATGTCACCCTCAACTATGGAGAGCCAATAATCACATTGACATCTTTTTCTAGGTTTCAAATTTCAGTGTTGCAGGAGAAAAAAAAGCCCATGGAATTAATGTAGAGAATTAGTCCCTGAATGGATATAGTGCAATCTGTTAGACTTTAACAAGTTGATTTGGTTTAGGTACACTTGATTCACTATAAGAATGATTAGTGATTATTCTTAATTAAAGAAGAAAATATTTTGTACTCAAAAAGCATAAATTGCAAATGTAGTATCATAGTAAGTACCTACAACATTAGACTTAAATGAAATTTTATTTATTTAGGAGGCTTGGATTGAAAACCATATAAAGATAGGAGGCATTTTAGCAATTATTTTTTTAAAGTTCACTAGCAGTATAGTAACCCTTCCCTTTCTTAATGTATCTTCAGGGTCCAGATATGAAAAGTGCATCGAAGATAGCAACTCCACGCTCTGCTGTGGCACAGAATCAGAAGAGCCCAGCCAGTGCATCACGAATCCCTTCTAAAACTCCCACTGTTCCTAAAACACCACCGAGCCTCAGTAAGAGAAGAAATTTATGTATTCGTTTTGTTACACATAGAGGAAAAAAAATGACTCTTTGGCTTATTGGAATCATTTTTATATGTAAATAAATAATATTAATTTTATGGTGATTTCTCGGGAAAATATACATTCTTCAGGACACCCTTAGCAATTCATGTGACTGACAATATGCTGTTGGAAAGACCTTCAAAAATGGGAGGTTATCCTGGAAAAAGGCTTAAAGCAGAGGTCTTCAAACTTGGCAGCTTTAAGACTTGTGGACTTCAACTCCCAGAATTCTGAGCCAGCCAATCTGATCATCTCTTTTTTTTAACCTCTGCACTGAGATGCTGCACTTCTTTCCTGATTTGCTTTGTTTCCTTCAAAACCCAGTACAATTACATAGATCATAAGTTTGAGGACCCCTGGCTTAAAGGTACCACAATTGAATTAATATTATAAGGGATTGCCTCATGGCCTGTGTCATTCCCCTCACCCATCACTCAGAGGTTTCTTACATCCTGCACTCGACCTGACGGGACCCATTGCAGGAACAATCAGACCTGACCTATATTCCTTCCAACCAATCTACCAAATAGTGAACTGTGCTTAGAGCCTAGCAGCAAGGAAAGAAACCACGCTCAAACAGTAAATACAGATGATATCGTTGGGGAAAGCTTTCCATAGGTTTTTGAAAGTCATCTAATCAAGGAGGGGTCAAATTGTCACATAGAAACCTCTTCAATGACAATGGTTTCAAGTAATCTTTATACATTTACCATTATAAGAAAGATGTTTCTAAACCAAACTTACATTTTGCGATCTCAGACACTAAATGTTAAGGTCTATTTATAGCAGATTATCTGCTTTCCCAGTTAAGAAGGAAAAGACAAATTGTTGCATGATCAGTAATGCTAGAAGATATTTCTATAGAAGCATATGTATCCTTTTATTTCCACAATCAGAATAAATTTGTCAAAATTATTTCTGAGAGCAATCCTGAGAAAAGATGTAGCTGCTTTAAGGAGATGAGGGCAGGTACTACATTAGTGCCCTTATGTGCACCAATGCATCACTTCACCCTTGAAACTGAAATGCTGCACAGCTCTAATCGATAATGAAGCTCAGTAATCTCTCTCAATATAATGCAATCTACAGATCTTAGTGACTTCCATAACATTTGGCAATCACTTTATTATTTTTACTTATTTCAGTGCCGAGAATGACACCACTAATTTGTAGTAGTTATTCTAATGTATCACTAAGATCTGAAAAGACACAAAAAGTCATGGTTCAGTGAAGGAATATTTTTGTTCTTTCAGTTGCTAAGAAGGAGCAGAGAAGGCCCCCTAGCACAGCAGCAAAATCTGAGAGAGGTAAAAATATATATTTTTTTAGTTCCTTCTTTATTCCTAAAGAATCCTAAGGTACTTTTCAGGCATTGATCTAAAAGTTCTGTTGGTTCTGAATATTGATACTAATATTCCAGGTGGTATATGAGACATTATTATGGAGTGAAAACATCGTATTCAACCTTTCAGTTGGAAAGACGAGGCATCAATGTGAAGACTATGTAAAATATATTTTGGAGGAACATAGATACTTGGGCAATATTGTTTAAATATATAAATTAAATTGGCTGATATAATATCATTAGTGAATGCTAATTTAGCTGGCATTTCCCTACAATTAAAATAGTGAATATTATCACTCCTGAAAAAGGAGTACAGATGGAGCCCCAGGGTCATCAGGCTTAGCAACCTGATGCAAATGATGGGAAAGGAGCATACTGTTGGATGTTCATCTGAGTGTGTGGATGGGTACATATAGAAAGAGACAGGCCATTAGGTGTCCTGGCTTAATCTGGTTTAAATTTTTTCAGTTTCAGTTTTCATAAACTAAATTGATGTCAATATGTGTACTTCATATAATAAGCTGCAGACATGCAATATTAAATATATATTCTTGTCATATTTTTCTGGTAGTATACCTAACAAAAATATTTCTGGCATTAAATCTATATGTTGCTTTATCATTTTCTTTAACTATGTATGTATTTTTGTCCAGTTTTTTATGCCTTTGGACATGTCCACCACGTATGATAATAAGAACCCGGTATCTAGTTACATTTCCAACATTTAGCAGACATGTTTTTAAACATCTTTGCTAGCCTTGCTGGTGGCAGATGCCATCTGTAAAACATTTTATATAGGTTTTCCTTATAGGTAGTTGCCGTTATCAATTTATAATTTCTATCCCAAAGTTTTGCCATTTATCTAATTGTATAGTATATCCAAAAATATTTGCCCATGTTATCATTGTTTCTTTCACTTGTTCATCTTCCATTTTAAGGCTTAGTGAAGAGCTATATATTTTCTTTATTAATTTTTCATCCATTGCTAATAATATTTGAGTTAGTATTGTTGGCTCTTTAAAAAAACCGCATGTCTTTGCATCCTTCTTATATCTCGATTGTATTTGCAGGTATGGCCACCATGCTAGGTCCAAAGCTTGTTCTTGTAGTTCTTGTCTGGTTTTAAGTTCCTCTTCCTCAGTCAAAATGTCTTTATATGTTACAGTTTTTTCCAAATATACAACATTTGGATGTATTAGTGCTTCCATTGTAGAAAGCCAGACTGGTATTTTCATATAATTTTTTACTTTAACTTTTTTCCATATGAAGAATAGAGCATTTCTTAGGTAATGTCTTTTCATACCACAGAAAAGCATCCATTCCAATGGAAGATCATGCCCGCCCCCCCAGCAGTAATAATCTTCTGTGTCTAAGATTTATCCACTCTTTTACCCAAGTTAGTGTAGAGGCCTGGTAATAAAGCTGCCAATCTGGCAACCCAAAGCCCCCATTGTTTTTGGATTCTTGCACCGTTTTCAATCTTATTCTTGCTTTTTTGCCTTGCCAAACATATTTCTAAATTATTTTATTTAATTCATCAAAATATTTTATCTCTAGTTTTATAGGAATCGTTTGGAATAGAAATAGTAATTTTGGCAGAATATTCATTTTTATGGTTGCTATTCTTCTATCATTCATAGTTGCAGGTTTTTAACCTTGTATACCATAATTATCTTCTTTAATTGTTGTACATCTTGCTGTTAAATAAATTCCCAAATATTTAACTTTCGTCACTACCTGCAGATCTATCTTCTTTGTCAGTTCATTTTTCGGTTTGTCTGTAAGATTTTTAACTAATATTTTGGTTTTTTTCTTTGTTTATTTTCAGTCCTGCAATTTCTCCATATTCTTCTATTTTTTTCCATTAGCTTGGGGCCAGTTTCCAATGACTCTTCTAAAATAAATACCAGGTCATCTGTAAATGCTTGTGATTTGTATTTTTCTCTTTTTATTTCCATTCCATTCCATATTTCCATACCATACATCATTGCCTAAAGGATCATTGGTTGCCCTCTCCCCTCTTTGGAAGAACTTTATAGCTCCTGCTGCCTTAGAAAGTTCAAAACAATCTTAAAGATCCTACTCATCCTGGGCACCCTTTTTTTTGAACTATTACCAGCTGGCAGACAGTACAGGATAATAAAAACAAGGACAAATAGTCTGAAAAACAGCTTCTATCCCAGAGCAGTTAATTATATTGAATTCTACTGTATAGTGTGGAGATGGGCAGCCTGCAGCTCCGGAGCCGCATGCAGCTCTTCAGGCCCCTGCTGCGGCTCCCTGTGGATCTTGCAGGGTGGGGGCCATTCCCCAAGCCTAGCCTTCCTCCTCCTATGTCAGTGGGGCCAAGAGAAAGAAGGGGGCGGCATGGAGAAGTGCTCCCCTCCCCCACAAAGTGCCGAGCACAACAGCCCAGCGGGAGGGGAAATGGCCCGGCAGAAGCGCCCCCATTGGCGAGTTGGATGGCGGAGAGGTGTGGCCTAGCTCTTGCAGTGGGATGCTGTTCTACACCTCCAGACGTGAGCTGCCGCCTTTGAAACACGCCGCTTTCTGTTTCCTGTGCCTTCGCTGATCTCAGCTCCTTCGCCTCAGCAAGAGCTATGTTTTTGCTTGCTTTCTGTTGCCTGTGCCTTCCCTGGGCAGCAATGGCTAGGGCCATGGGGGTGGCATCAGAGACATCATGGCTCCTCCCCCCCCTCAGCAAGCCGGGCCTGGACGAGCGCGGAGAGTTGTGGGTGAGTGCTGGAGGATCAGAAAATGTGCTTCGATGTCACCCCAACCCGCATTTCCAGTGCACACTTCTCTGTCCTGAAGTAGGATTGAGTTGGTTGAAGGGATCAGTGGGAAGGGGGAAGGATAGGATGGAAGGAGAAGCCCAGCTGGCATACCAAAGCACCTTGGCTTGCCCAAAGCACCTTGCCTGTTTTTGGAAATGGTTCAAGAGGGAGCACGCACACATGAGAGGGGGGAAAAGAGGGAGGGAAAGAGAGGAAGGAAGAGAGAGAGAGAGAGAGACCCATTTCCCACAGCAAACACCCGGAGCCACAAAACCCGGGTAGGTGTGGATGGGCGGATCATGTGATTGGGTGGGAGTGATGTTGAGTTGGCCACACTCACCCAGGTTTTGTGGCTCCCAGTGTTTTCTTTTCTGTGGGAAATGGATCCAAATGGCTCTTTGAGTGTTTAAGGTTGCAGACCCCTGGCCTAATCCAAAATGGAGAAATGTTTGTGTGATTGCCAAGTGTTGTTTTCCTATTGATTGCTGGATGATTGATTTCAGAAACTTGACTTCAGTTGCCATGCCTGCATCCAACCAGGAAAACTGAATAGTTGTGATCAACAAGAAGCAAAAGTGAGCTGACCTTTTTTAACCACCTCATCCTAAAACCACAATTGTTTACGATAATTCGTAAACAATGTTCTCCTCTCAAACAAACCATTTTAATCAGCAAAGTTAAAAGATGTTGTATAAATGTTGCATATTTATATACAGCTGTACATCTTTTCTGTAGGGAAATTAATTTTCTTCTAATCTTTTGCCCATTATTAATTTGGGATCTTACTTTAAAAAAAAAATATGTACATGGGTTTTAATATGCAGTCAATACAATCATTGACTGATTGCCATTTTATCCTAACATTTTATTTGTTATTTTCTATGTATGTGCGTTTATACACACACACACACACACACACACACACACAATATCATATACTTTCATTTGTTCGCTAATCCATGTGCAGGTCTTCCTATCTTGTCTTGTAAATATCAAGCTTCTTTTCATGAAATGAATGAAATTGAAATATCCATTTTATTCCAAGAAAGGGAGAAAAATAGGTGGGAGGGGAAGACAAGAAAGAAAAAGGAAAAGGAAGGTGGAGGAAAGGAAAAAAAAGGGAGGAAAGCAACTTTGGAAAATATAAATAATTTTTAACTGGAATGTCATGGTTTAGGACTGGAGTCCCCAAACATGGCAACTTTAAGACTTGTGGACTTCAACTCCCAGAATTCCTCGTCCAGCCATGCTGAGGAATTCTGAAGTATTCTGAAGAATTCGGAGGTATTCGGAGCATGGCTGGCTGAGAAATTGGGAATTGAAGTTCCCAAGTCCTAAAGTTGCAAGTTTGGAGACCCCTGGTTTGGATATCAAGTTATTGTAGGGCTACCTTGTCAATTTTGTCCTTTCCAGGTGTGTTAGAAGTCAAGCTCTCCACTGTCTATGCTGGCTAGAAATTCTAGTTATTGAAAGCCCTTCACAGTTGAAGGACTTCAGGATGGGAAATGCTAATGTACTTAAAAGAGGAAGTATATCTTTTCACTTAACAGATTACCTAAAACCCTTAGGGAAGATTACCTAGTTTTTTTCTTTTCTTTTTAGCTCTGAGAGAAACGAACCCTTTGAAACCAAATGATACTTTGAAACTTGGATGCACATATACACACATAGAAAGCAAATAGGCTGATGCTGAGGCAACCATTTAACTGCCAGAGTGTTTCCCAACCGTGGCAACTTCCAGCTGGACTTTAACTCCTATAATTTTCTATCTAGCCTGTTCTTTGCTGAGAATTAAATCTGCACATCTGGAATTTACCATGGTTGGGCAACCTTTGTGGCTCTTAGTAGTAGTTAAATAAAGGTGGCTTTTAATCTCTTGTTATTTTGGGGTATGTATATTCCCAAAATAAATATACAACCCTTATATACATAAGAATGAGGGACAATCTAAAATATTTTAAATAACCTAAATAATTTGTTTAGTTCTTTCACTTTTGAAGTGGAAACTGACAGATCATTAATGGCCCCAGTAATGTAATATCCACATTCTTGTATGATTATTCTGCACTGCAACCACATTTTGGTTTAACATGGAAAGCCAATCAAGGAAATGCTGAAATATTTTGCTAAAAACAAAAGCTGTTAACTCCCCAAACTGAGCATTGCAAATCTTTTTCAGAAGGACATGAAGCTATTTCAACTTTAGTCCCTCTGATGAAAACCATAGTTTTGTAATCCAAAGAACTGACCATATTTTCACTATCAAAATGAATGTCAGCTATCGATCACAATAGTAGATACATTCATACAGTCAAGCTACATGTCTTGGCTATTTATGAATGTATAAAGATTGTACAGTAATGTTTAATGAAGTTTCTTCTATTTGTACAGAATGAACAACTCTGTCAATAAAAGGTGCTCAGACCAGAACTGTTTAAATAGAAGTTTGAAAGAAATTTGCATTCCAAATGCTACTCATCTTTCTTCTACTAGCCATTCCCCGAGTGTTTTTACTGATTAGATTTTTGACAAATGGAGAATATATTCTTTTTTTTCCCCAGAAAACATCTGGCAGGGCCATTCGGAACTGCCTTGTAACATTTATCTCTAATGGTACTTAGAAGCCTAGACCTAAAACCATAACTTTGGCAATTGTATTGCAAATATTATCCCACTCGTTAGTCTGATATCACTGCCTTTCCATTTAAGTTATATTTGAGTTGCTGATTTGGGACACTTTTGAGGTATGATTTTTAGTGATGTTAACACCCATCTTGATTTTGGAATTAATTTTGGTAATTAATCTAGAGTTGGATAGTTAATTAGGAACAAGGTGCTCCTTTCAAATCTATGTTCCCTTTATGAATTTTTATATTAGGTTTATAAGAGGCTGCAATGTGAATAATGTAAGCAGTCCATAGGGCTTGTTTCCAAACATTTCAAAATCAGTCATGGGCTGTTGTTTTGTTACACAGCCAAACAAATCAGCTCAATTCTTTTTATAACACAAGTTAAGACTTATACTTGCAGTGATTCACATTATATGCTCAACAGATATTCTAGGTTCAATAAAAGGGCAAATCGTGTATAACATTTTAAATTATAAATGTATAAATAAAATGTGGCCAGTGCATTTTGAAGCATCGAAAAAAAATTCTCTCACAATGAGAAATAGTGCTAGGGTTGTGCACCAATAGCTTTTTATGAGCAGCGTTTAATAATTCTATTGTGATGGTTTTTATATACATTCTAGTTTTGATGCTCTCTTATGATAATTTATAATATAAAAATTGGCAAATAAATGATTAAATACTAATCCCTCATTACTCTAGTTACTCTCTTCCTAGTATTCATTCACACGAATTCATTTATTTAAAATCAACATTATGGACAGGAGAGATGTGATATCAACAATTCTTGAAAGATATTACACATCTATTTGTCATCCAGGTCATCAGGCATGCCTTCTTCAGAGCCAGTTTTGATATCTTTTGCATTATTTGGCAAATTTCTGCCCCTTCCCCAATTAATACAGCGGCAGCTGATATTGTAACTAAGGCATGCCTTACACTACCTTTTTGGTTTTTCCAAAAATCTCCTGTATCAGATAATTCATGATCAGATCAATATGGATGATGTAGTTCAAACACCTTGAGAAAATTTTGGAATTTTTTCCCCCCAGCAGGGAGAATTTTCTTCACCTGACAGTATCTTTTAGTGGTTATCTCCCAGTTTTTGTCTCATGGCAGTGTAACACTCCAGGTGTTGTTGAACTGTATCTTCTGTCCTCTGTCACTGACTAGGAGTTATAGGATAAGGAGAGGGCCATATATTTACTAACTTTGCTGTGGAATGTCCTGAATCAGATGCTTATTTCATGGGTGACTTTTTTCAAGCTGTGCCATGGTTTTAAAGACCTATTTAGGCTTAGCGTTGAGGGTATTTAAAGTTGCATCGACCTGGGGTATAAATTATATTTGCCAGTATCCAGAACATTTGAGTACAATGCTGATGGCCAGGAAGAGGAATTTTAAGCTCTGCCATTGAATAAAGCAACACACACTAATACATTTTCAAAATGAATAGTAAAACTTTATCTAGATTCACAGATTGGTGGCAGGCCCTCTCACTGGTGAAGATGTATATTGATCCCTGAAAATGTAAAATGGTATAAAAATATGCATTGATGTATGATGCTATATGCTGTTGCTATTTATTTTAAAGGCACCTTGAAATGGGAAACATTCTTACAAAGGGAATGAGCTTTTGAAACTTATTTACTCCTATGAAGAATATCAAACAGTCTTCACTAAAAATTAATTTTATTCAGAGAGTGAAAATCATACTGTATAATCAGATTAGAAATGGGAAATGCAATAATTTAAAACCACAAAATGGAAACGTTTCTTTTTTCTGAGATGTTACCACAACATATTCCTTTTATTTATCAGTGTTATCAGAGGAAGAGTATTACAATGTAATATTGTTAAGTCATTTTTACTTGACAGCAGAGTAAAGGACAGAATTTGCATACGAACACAGGCTGAAAAACAATTTATACATATCCTTTCCATAAAAGCAAAAGTTCCATCCTATCCATTGCTGGGATTTGTCTTTCTGCTAAAGTATGTTTAAAGGAGGCTCTAGGGGGTGTGTGGGTTGTTTTTTGTTTTTTTTAAACCCCCCCTTTGGCTTGATACTATCTAGTAAATGAAAATACTCAAAAATATCAGATCTCTGAACTGTTTTCCCAAGCTAAATACTAAAAAAGAAAGAAAAAAGAAAATTTTGAGGTAGAAAGGTGGTCATGGCTCTCCTTTTCTGCAAAACATATTTTCCTTCTCAAAATATCTATACCAAAATATATTTCTTTCTAGATGAAAAATCCACATAGTAACCTGCAATCTGTTTCTGTTTCCTACTCTGGGCAACCCCCTCCCTCCCCGCTGCTGAAAAAAATAATACTTTTAGATAGCACTTTGAATCATTTGATTATATAGTATATATTATCTAATTTGACCCTCATAATACCTCTAAGCATAGTTACTACTAGTACCACCTCCGTAGTGGAGATGAGCTATAAGAAAACTTGAGTGGTTACAAGACACCATCCTCCGCATCACCCCGAGATTAATGCTTCTTCTACTGCAATGTCATTTGGGACACCACATCAAATTCTGCTAGGACTCACCTTGTAAATGATAACATAAAATATTGGACAGGCCCGTTAATAATACCCAACAGTGGAATTTCTCCAACACTATTTCGGTCCTTTAAATATGATTATTGCACACATGCAATGTATGGAAAGAATGAGTGAGTGCTTTATAATGAGAGCAAAGGGCCATGCAAAGCCACACAGCCAATGGGGAAGGAACCAAGCCCAGCTACTCATCATAAACAGTGACCGAATTTTTCTCCTCAGCTGGCCCTACCTTGAAACACTGACTGCAAGGGAACCATTTTAAAAATGTACAATGCTATTGATTAAAGGTATCCATCCAGCCAATCTTTCTGGCACAAAGGCAGAGCAATTAGTACTGAAGTAGTCTGAGCTCCTTCATTTAGGTATACTTCCAAATTACAGCTACTTCAGGACTAGATTTCATACTTTGAATGGGATGATTAGACATAAAATTTGCCACAGTATGATGGTCATGTCTTCGCCACAGAAAATAAAAACTGCACATATTCAGAATAATTGTATCAAAGTAATATCACAGCCAACAAAAAAAATTAAAAACAACAAAATTTGGAAGAAAAATCATTCCACATTCTGTGTGGGAAATAAATCCATTAAAATGCTACTTGAGTGCCCACAGTTACTGTAGCTGAATGAAGTTAGTGGGGGCAAACTAGAGCCCCTTGTGCCTAATAGATCTCCAAAAATGGTATTTGTCAACACTAACTGTTCAGTTTATGTGAAGCTGATCTTTTGTCCATGCTTTCTGACCCTTAGGCTAAGTATAAATGACCTGTGCAGAAAAAGCAGCGTGTCAGAAGAGAAGGTTCTTGAAAAGGTAAATGCAAAAAGCCAAAAGGAATGTATAAATGTAACTCTTTGCTCCAAACTCTAAAGGCAATTTACTTTAGCAATATCAAAAAAGAATGGATATAAATCCCTACCATCCCCTTTCCTGATGCTGCATAATTATATAAATCAAAGTACATATGCATAACCATTTCCAAATACTCCACGGTTTGTTAATTTACAGTTGCATAGAGAGGGAAGAAGGGAAAAACACACACAATAATATAAAACACGACATCCTCGTCTTTGGGTAGTTCAAGTGTTTTCTTATTTGGAATAAGAATACACAGAGCTGAACAGCAGGTTACAAGGTCCCAAGCAGCCATGTGATAACTGGAACTTGTGATTGGCACTGGTTGAGCTGAAGTTGGGAAGAGCAGGTGATCTTCCAAAGAAGATGCTCACATCGCCTGAAGGCAAAGAAACAGTAAGAGAAGACCAACTGAAGATCATATTTTCCAGAGGCAATAGCTACTTTCAATGTCAACTAGCTGAGTTAAATTATCTAAGAGGCATCACATTTGCTAGGAAGACAAAGACTGTTGCCCTATGGAGACAACATTTAATCATGACTTTTGGATTTAGTTGAATCTTTTCTAAAAAAAAAAAAAGTCTCCTGATAGGTTATCATTGGATAAGAATCCCAGGCTCAGGGCAAAGCCTGTTAAATCCATTTCACCACATGTGGTTGTTTTCCCTATTAGGCAATAAATCATAATGCCTGTTCTGTCCCACCTTCCACTCAGAAGCTCAAGGCAACATAACTAAAGCTTCATTCTCCTATTTTTCTCCATAAAAATCCTATAGGTTGGTAGAGACTAGGACTGGTCCAAAGTACCTCTGGAGTTTCTGTAGGTTGACTAAAACCTGGGTTCCCTTGTCCAAGTCCAAGACACCTTACCACTACACTGTATTGGCACTAACCAAGTATGATGTAGCAACTCCTCTGGATTGAATCAAGACGAGCAAGCTTAAAGCTCAGTACATCCTATGCTGCAGAGCAGTAGATTAAATAGTTTCAGATAATAGATTTTCCCCCCTATTGATTATGTCTGTGCGCTTCTGCCTTGGCATCTTGACAAAAGCATAGCAAGAGATTCTTGTCCTGTTACAGAATTGTACAGTATTAATATGAACGGGGGTAATCTGTTAATAATAAAGTAGTAACTTACCAATATGTAGTATTGTAAGTAGTAACTTACCAATACCAACTTACCCTATGACTCATTCCGAATGTATCTTTTCTTTCATGTACACCGAGAGAGTATGCACCAAGACAAATTCCTT
>JANHFM010010248.1:7085-24643 GCA_032468115.1 Grayia smithii
AATATATTTTTTTTTATATGTAATTTGTTCCGGGAAGTTGAGGGAGGGGGGATATAAGGAAATGTTATAAAAATTTTGTTAATAATTGAAGATTAATTGTAAAAATTTATTAAACTTTTTTAATAAAAAAAAAAGAAAACATTGGACTGCCTCTAATATACTGTTTCTGGCTAATATGATTTGAAAAATGATAGTCTGATAATTTCCAAAGTGCTTTTTCAAAAGGCAACTGGATTTTGTTTTTCCTGAAAAAGCACTTTGGGGGCAACCATGACCTGATGACTGAGAATCTCCATAAACAGATAGTCTGACATGGTTACAGACATTATCCAGATACATTTCAGAAGAATTTTCAACAAGAATATGGGACAGAGACTGCTTTATTTCTCTTGGTATATGGTCTATGCCAGAAACTGGATTAGATGAAGGTAGCTCTAATTGTGCCCAAGGATCTTTCAACAACCATCAGCAACTACATGAAACTTAGATCACAGATCTGTGGCATGATGTAGAGGAATGCAGAAGGAATCTTGATGAAAGTAAATATGATCAAGTAATAGAAAAATAAAATACAATCCAGTCCTGGAAAAATGAGAAGGCCTGAGAAGGAACTCAAAGTAACTTTCTTAGGATTCTGTTTGGTATAAAAGAATAAAATGCTTTCAAGACCCTTTTATTACATCTGACTTCAAGAAAATAAAGCAGCACTTCTGTAATATTTCCTGACCTGACTTACTTGAAAGGCTGACACAAGGCATCATATTGTCTGCTATATAATATTTAATTAAAGCATTGGGAGAAATCATCCAGAGCTTTGGAATTAGGTACCATTATTAAGTTGATTATAGTCGGCTCTACTGCCCCTTGACATCTTTAAGGATGCAATTAATTTCTGTAAACAATACTAAGTCAGGAGTTGAATGCAGGTGAACAAACTGAAATTAAACGGAGATAAAATGAAGCTGTTGCTAGTCAGCAGGAAACTGGTATCTGAGATTGGCTGCAATCTGTTCTGAGTTTATACTCTAGGTTTGTATTCTTTCTGAAAAAACATATTCACAATTTTAGAGGAGTCTGACTATCAAGATGGCAGCAATCACAAAATGTGCATCTAATTGTCAGATAATTTAATTCTTGACTTGGTCAGGCCTGGTACAATCTCATTTCTGAAGGGTTACATAAGTACTTTAGTAGTTTAGTTAGAACTACTCTTTAGGAATGTTGGAAAATGTCAGTTGGTACAAATGGGGCAACCAATCTCTTAAATTGGGTATAACTAGGAATATGTTAGGAGTACAATTTAAGAAGTTAGTTTTGAACTTTTAGGCAAAACTCTTGGTAATGTTAATAATCTGTTACATATTTGTGACTCTTCTGTAATCACTTATCAATCCTATAAACCAAAGCCAGTTTTGTTTTGAACTTTTTCCCTATCAACATGGGGAGACGAGAGGTAAAGAGTCAAGGACTGGAAAGGTCATCCTCCTGTTCTTTTGTTGGATATGGGGAAAGTGAATTCTATTATATTCCATGCTATTCTGGAAGTGATTCTTCGTTTTTTGGGGCAGATTTGCAGAAGCGGTCTGTTTCCTTAATAGTTATATCTATATTCTGTTTTTCCTCCAAAAGAAATATGCACAATACGTAAATATGCACTTCAGAAGGGGAAATGAACCAAATTTAGGGTTGATAAAATGAGATTCAAGCAGAAATGAAAATGACAGACTTATCTGTCCTGGCTAGTATCATCCTGTTTTTCACTGAGCAAAGCAGGGGTGAGTTCTACTTACCTTTACTACCAGTTCTCTTCATGCACGCACTTTGCGCATTCACCGCACATGATCGCTACGCTCGCACGCGTGCACGCCGAACACGCACTCCACACATGCGCAGTAACTAATCTACCAGAAAAAAACCTCAAAACAAGCACTCTGCGCATGCACAGAGCAGAAAAATGGAGAAAAACAGAGAAAAAAAAGTAACTACAGGCACGTGGGTGGGCCCAGCTCCCAGCCATGGAAAACCGGTTCGGTGACATCACACCATCCCCACTACCGGATTGCACGAACCAGGCTGAACTGAGAGCAACCCACCACTGGAGCAAAGTCAGAAAGACTTGTATTTTCTTTCCTTTCCTCAGCACCAGGTCAGCTGTTAGTTACCAAATATATAGCCTATTTAATATCCAAGAACTTGCATCTCACTTGTTCAGAGACCAACAGCTAGAGGGTGGTACAGAGCACCACCTACATTGGAGATCAGAAGCACCATCTGCTTCCTGACAAGTTCCATAGTTTTGAAATTTTTGACATGTATTAGGTTAAGCTTAGTTTGTAGTCTCCTGTGAGACAAGATATATTACGTTACAGCACAGCTAATTCAACTTCTTAAAGAGTGAACTTCCAGGGTTAATATTTAAAAAAAAACATCATCTCTCTTCTTCTTACCAACCAAGGGTAAAAACTCTGCTCTAGAATTACGGTAGAAGTATAACCATCAGCTGTAAACACCTGAAGGTCAGCTTCTCTTTTCTTTAGAAAGGGTTTGTCATGTATTGCAATAATCACTGGCATTTCCTTAGTTCAGTGTTGTTCTCTGTTAACTGGCTGGAACGTCACTTAATGTTACCAACATAGGGATAAAACATGTCCATGAGGCTTATCAGTGCAAATCCATCACAACTCAGTAATGTAGGTATAAACTGTACCCAGTTTTTGGAAATGTTCAAATGTGGTTGATCCATAGAACAGATTGCAATCTATTTTGCTTTTATTTTGAAAAGGTAATTAAGTACTAACCTGGTTGCCAATATACATTGGATGTACATACACATACCTACATACATGTAGGCCTAGGTATTGGTGGTACCATTTTTGCCTAAACTTTGGTATACAAAAATCTGAGAATATTCTCTTAATCTACAATTAATTCCTTTCACTTATGGTTTGTACCAAATTTCTACACTTTCAAGGATGACTGAGATATATTTATTCCCTAAGGCCAGGGGTCTGTAGTCTTAAACACTCAAAGAAAACAAACACTCCCACAGAAAACAAAACACCAGGAGCCACAAAACCTGGGTGGACGTTGCCAACTTGACATCATTCACTCCCACCCAGTCACATGACACCCCCCAGCCATGCCTACCCAGGTTTTGTGGCTTCAGGTATTTTCTTTTAAACAGGTCTCCCTCTTTCTCCCTTTCTTTCCCCCTCCCTCTCTCTTTTTTCCTCCTCTCGTCTTTCTCCCTCTCTCTCTCTTCCTCCCGCTCTCTCATCTTTCTCCCTCTCATCTTTCCCCTCTCTCATCTTTCTCCCTCCATCTCATTTCTCCCTCTTTCTCTCATCTTTCTCCCTCACTTTCTCCCTCCCTCCCTCTCATCTCTCTTTTTCTTTCCCCCTCTCTTTCTTATCTCTCTGTCTCTCATCTCTCTACCCCTCTCTACCTATTGTGTGTGTGTGTGTGTGTGTGTGTGTGAGTGTGAGTGAGTGAGTGAGTGTGAGGGGCCACCCAGTGGTGGGATCATCCAATAGGGACTGCAGGAGAGGGCCCAAAGAACTGCATGCGGCTCTAGAGCCGCACTTTGCTGACCTCTGACTTAGGCTTTTAACTGAATCTATGCTGCTATCTCTCTTATGTCTGATTTTTAAGATGCTGTATATTTATAGCATTATGGTTTTAACATACTTTATTTAAAATATTTGTACATCACCTGTCACAGTATGCATCTCCAGGCAATACACAACATTAAAATACATTCATGCACTATAAAGACATTAAGCATAGCCATCAACAGCTTAACACATTTTGTAATATTTTTAACGTACAAGCCAGTGGCAATGAGCTGCAGAACTGTAACATCTTGAGATGTCATAAGCTGGGTGAATAAAGATTTCTTCATCTGTGAGTAATAAACTCCAATAAAGTTTATCAATAAATAAAAGCGCAAAAGTGCTTTATGTCTAGGGGGTTGATGTTCAGAGCCCTCCTTCAAAGTGATGTCAAGTGAACATCCATATGATGAGGCAGTCAAGAAGACTTTTGCTGATGGTTGCTAAGATTAGTCACATACACATAGAAGAAAGTATTCATTAGGTCAGGGGTCAGTAACCTTCTTCTGCATAGGGGCCAGAAGTCATGTCACTGCTATCCTGCCTATTCATTGTTCTACGGATGCTGAGGCAGCTGGGGAAATGACTGTCTGAGGAGCCAACAAATGTTCTATCCCTCTCTTTCATGGGATGGTGAAATATATTTCTTTTGGGAACTACTGATCAAATGATTTTGTATGATGGCCCAAAACCAGCTATTGGTTGAAAGTTCCTGACTCTGGGTTTAGATATCTCATAGAGTCTTGTAGATTAATACCCAAAATTTTACACTTTAATAAGAATTTTGTATGGGAATACATGGACTTTATTGTAGTCATAACAAAAAGTGGATGATAAATTTTATCAACAATTTAACAATAATACATTTAAGACAAGCTTTGGTAGTTTTGATTTTTCACAGGTATAAAAGAAAATGTCTTTGACCTTTTATAACGCAACCCATTTCTTAATTAGTAGGAATTCCGGATTTTTTGATATAGCTACTTTTAAGATAGCTTCATTTTTATTGGATGAACTTATTTCACTGCACTGCTCCCCTTGAAATCAATACAGCTGCTCTTGAGATGTAAAGTACTGTACAGGTGAATTAATGGCTATTATCTATCCTCCACCAATTTGACATTAATCAGTTTTTCAGCTTTCCTTTCCCTTAATGGGTAGTCTTAGCATCTTCAATCATCTTCTAAGGCATTCCTAATGTTTTATAATAGTTTTTTAAATTTATTTTATGTTCAGGAAGTTTTGTCAGGAAACCTATTATAAGACATATTAGGATCATGTCAATTATCTTTGTCTAATTTCCTTGTAGTAAAATGGTTTTGTTAAACTCTATTCTCTATGTGACAGTTTGTTCAGAAGTGTTTAGATAAAGGTTTCTTTTGTGAAACATGATGGGATAAACAATGAGAAAAATAAAGATGCCAACTTTAACAGATGCACATAACCCACACACAGTGAAATATTGTTGCTCAGGTGAAATGTTATTACTTGCTAATTGGCTTGAAACAACCTTATGACTATTTTGAAGCACACTGTAAAGGAGTTTACAGGGTGAGGTAATATTGGAATTTTCAGTTATTATTCAGCTTCAATTAAGAATTTATAGATTTGCCTTAAACTACATACTGTCTTGTCAGGCTTTAACCAGACATATCAAATCTGTACAGCCATAGTGTTTTGGAACAATTGGATTATCCTGTTGTAATTTAGATTTACTGGCCAAAGCAAAATGCTATGATAAGACTTGATCACATGATCATACCGTCCTTTAAATACCTGATGTGCTAACAAACAATTCTAAGCCTTTCTTAGAATGAGAGGGAGGGGAGCAAAAGGAGTCACATTGATGCATGCAGTGTTGTAGCCTTGCAATACATCTCTCTTCTACATTTGTTGAAATGCTGCATGCATGTCCTATTACATAGAATACCAGAGTTGGAAGAGACCTTGGAGGTCTTCTGGTCCAACACCCTGCTTAGGCAGGAAACCCTACAGCACTTCAGACAAATAGTTATCCAATACCTTCTTTAAAACTTCCAGGGTTGGAGCATTCACAACTTCTGGAGGCAAGTTGTTCCACTGATTGTTATGTCTGGAAATTTCTGCTTAGTTCTAGGTTACTTCTCTCCTTGATTAGTTTCCACCCATTACGTCTTGTCCTGCCCTCAGGTGCTTTAGAGAATAGCTTGACTCTCTCTTCTTTGTGGCAGCCCCTGAGATATTGGATAATGTCCCCAAAAGACAATGTGTGCAAACTGAGAAAAACAGCAAGAACCTATGAAAACTGATGTCCAGGATTAAAGGCAAAGATAATCAACCTAGTCCAGGTGTCTTGGAAGCAACAAATTGTGTGGATGTAGTAGTGTAAAATATCTAGGTCTGGATGGGAGTCAACAAGCTCAGACTTAATCCAGACAAGACTGAATGGCTGTGGGTATTGCCCCTCAGGGACTATGTTGATCTTACATCCTTGGTTCTGGGTGGGGAGAAATTGTCTCCCTCAGAATGGGTTCACAATTTGGGTGTACTCCTGGATCCACAGCAACATCTGTTAGCTGTGGCTAGGGGGACTTTTGCACAGGTTTGCCTAGTACACCAACTGCGACCCTACTTGGATCGGGAGGCACTCCTCACAGTCACTCATGCCATTGTCATCTCACGATTGGACTATTGCAACGCGATCTACATGGGGCTACCCTTGAAGAGTGTTTGGAGACTTCAATTGGTCCAGAACGCAGCTGCGCGATCTATTGTGGGTGTTCCTAGATACACCCATGTCACACCAATTCTCTGCGAGCTGCACTGGCTTCCTATCAGTGTCCGGGTTCAATTCAAGGTGTTGGTTATTACCTATAAAGCCCTACATGGCTTAGGACCAGGAGATTTTCAAAATTGTCTCCTACCCTGCATCTCCCTGTGACCGGTGAGATCCCACAGGGTCGGTCTCCTCTGGGTTCTGTCAGCTAAACAATGTCGACTGGCGGGCCCGTGGGAAAGCGCCTTCTCTGTGGCTGACCTGGCTCTCTGGAACCAACTACCTCCCAAGGTCCAGACTGCCCCCACCCTACTGGCCTTCCATAAGGCAGTTAAAACCTGGCTTTTCCAGCAGTCGTGAGGCCAATGATCTTGCTATTATGATCCAGCGAGATCCAGCCCAAACGAGATGTGAGTGTTCTTTTTTATTATTTTTTATTTTTATTGTTTTTAACTTGTTTTTTAAACTGTTAAATTTTATTGTGTCACTGTGTTTTCTGTTGTGAGCCATCCGGAGTCCTTCGGGAGTTGGGCGGCATATAAAATAACTAACTAACTAACTAACTAACTAACTAACTAACTAACTAACTAAATAAGATTGCCTATCTTTGCTCTAGTCAGTGTACTTGATATTTAGAGACATTTCTTGGCACAGTTCCCTAGCTTCTTCCTTACTTATGTTTTTAATTGCCTTAAAAAGCCTAGTAGAATTTGCAGAAATAACAAATTACTTCTCATCTTCCCCCCATTCGGCAAGCTAATGCTAGAAAGAACAGCTGGGGCTAGTTTCTTATTTATTCTACCAAGGAGAGAGGCAGTCCTGAATCCTGTGCTCCAAACAGGACCTTTTCAGGCATATGAAATTCCCCTTCGCTGGCTAATGAAGGTTAATTAAAACCAAACTCTCAATGTGTTAAAGCCATCAATTAAATTAAGAAGGTAGAATTTCTTTAAAAGCTGATCAGGAAAAAGTCGGGCTAAAGATGAAGGGGAGTTATCATTTGTTGCCTGTGTGACAGGCAATGAAATTCACGTGATCTTTGGACTGTGCAGTTATCTGTCAAAATGGAGGTCAGGGCATGTTCATAATGAATGCCAGTGATTTCAAGTATGCTAATATAAGTCAGGTTACCTTGAATATTGTGAAGGAAGATGTCAACATAATTTTCCAGAAGATGGTCTTAGCAATCATCTCAAAACGGGTTGGTGTTAACTATTGAAAGACATGGTAATATGAGGTATTTTAAATGAATGGGGAACACAGGCCCTGAGACAAAATTTATTTTTAAAAGGGCTGTGCACAAAATATGACACAATGCAATGAAAGGCATGGATGGACTTTGAAATGGATTAGATATCAACTTTTAAGACTGTATTCCCAGATAATTTTGATTCAGTTCAGTTGAATTCAATTATTCAGTAGAACTAGTATATTAATGGTAATGGTAGGCAACTTTACTCAGAATAGAAGATACAAGTGTTCACAGAGAGTCTCAGGATACAAGCATAAAATGCAAGATGGTAGATTCCCCCTCCCCCAGTTATTATTATTCCATTAGTTTCAAAGAAGAAAAGAAGCAATGATAATAGCAAAAATAGCAAATAATTTAATTACTATTAAATGTTCAGTGTTTTATGGTCGATGTATTGTATATTAAACATATAAATTGGATTTACATGAAGATACAGCTTTGATGGTACCAATTTTATTAATTACTGTTCATGGTGCTAGGGAATAGATAATATGCCAGATAAAAATGTAAGTGATGAAAATAATGACTAGCTGCATTAAGCTTCATCATTGACTTTTGCAAATACTGTAAGATCAAAGCAGCTCTACACTGCTTCCATTGTAAATATGGAATGTTGATCAGTTAAATTCACATTTCTCAATAAAGAAAATAATGTATGAGAGAAATGTAGGAAAAATATGTAACAGACATAACTGAACTATGCAAGTTAAACTATATCTGTACATTTGGAGTAATATTGTATATATACAGATGTTTTCACACTGGTGGAAAACCAGTGGCCAATTTCAGGTAACCAAGGCCATTCTGGTAAAGGCGGGACCAGTGAGATTCATCTTCATGATGAAGCACGAAACAGATTGTTTTGAACAATTTCAAGATTCAGGCCAGACTTCCTAGACTAGTACCTGTTTCCGGAAGAGTAGGTAGCAGCCAAGGGCAAGTGGGTCTTTGTGAAAATTCATCTTGTGCACCAAGTGTGCCTATTCCTGGATTGGAAGACCTTGCTTGTAGTCAATCAAACATTATTGGATTGGATTGCATTGCATTGGGCTGGGTTGGATTACTGCAATGTGCCCTATATGGGGCTGCCCTTGAAGAACATCCAGAAGCACATTTCTGGGAGCTTCCCTATGTTACAGTCCTATTGTGCAAACTGCATTGGCTCCCCATTGCTTTCTGGGGCAATACAATTTATTGTTATCAGCATTAAATCTCTATGATGCACTACATGTCCAATTTATTTGCAGAATTATGTCTCCCTGGGATTGAATTGTCTGCCCCACTGGCTTTGATAGGGTAGAAGCTCTACTCAAATATTGTCACCTAGTGGGACCTTGGAATCATGTCCTTTCTACAGCTTCTGCAACCCTTTGGAACAGCCTTCTACCTGTGATTTTAGAGGCCTTTCCTTTAGCCTACTGAAAGACCATGCAGACTTGGCTCTTCTTTCAACCCTTGGCTAGGATGGGGTAAGTCAGGAATCAATGGTATGGGTACTTCTGTCTCCTATGTATTTTATATAGTTGTTTTTCTGGTTCTGTTGTGAGCTGCCTAGTATCACTGTGTGAGATAGGCAGTCATATAATTTGTCTAAACATATAAAGTATAAATCAGAGGTCTTCAAACTTGGCAGCTCGTGGATTTCAATTCCCAGCTATGCTGGCTGGAGAATTCTGGGAGTTGAAGTTCACAAGTCTTAAAGCTGCCAAGTTTGAAGACCTCTGGTATAAATGCACAGTTGCTTTCTCATTGTTGGGTTTCTTCTGAACCTTGCACATTGCTTTTAACTATTCATTTAGTAAATTTGTGGCTTGTTTAAGCCCAATATTTACCAAATGATTTCTATCCCCACTTATAAAAAATGTTCCTGTGACTAGATAAAGCCTAAGGGCATAGATAGGTTTGATTGAGTGCTGTAACTATTTAACTCAGCATTCCAATAACATCATTGAGAGTCATGAATGAGGCTCTTATTGCAAGAGAAATCACTACATTTCTGATGGTGTTTGGTACTTGAATGCAGCCTGAAGCTTAGCAATATAAATCTGCTTTCCAAATCCTCTAGCTTTAAGCTGGGAAAGAGAGACAAAGAAATCACAGCCCCATGCTGTGTTTTGCAAGTGGATGAAAGCAGACAGATCTGACAGTCTGTCTTTTGACCAAACAAATTTATCGACAGTCCAGTAGTGATGCATTTGGCATTTTCCATTTAGAGACAAGAAGTGGCTCTTATTCTAAAATAAGGGAAGAGGGTGTTTCTTGTATACCTCTTCCTTCAAAGATGGAAGAATGGCAAAACAATTTTGAAATTCAGATGGCATCACAGCTTCAATTGGTTCATTATATTTGAATTACAGCTCCTTGGTATAATAAGTATGCAGATCTTGGCAACAAGGGGCAGTGCAATATTGCACAGGGCAAACCATCTCTGTATAATGATCAGCTATGAATTAGTATTTACAAGCAATTTAATTTCTTAGGTCAAGAATCACAAGGATATTATGTTCCTTCTTAATTCATTTGGAGGTGCACAACCTTTTTATTGGAATATAAACGATAAACTTAACTTTGATTTAAAAAGCCGGTAAACTCAGAGCTTAAATGATTTTGCTATAAACACAGTTATTTTTTTTTAAAAAAATAGAAAAATCTATTGCTCATTGCACTTAGCATAAATGGTAACAGAAATGGTAACATAAAGGCAGACCTCCTAACTTTTCTATAAAATATTCAGTTCATGTCAGCAAATGTTGCAATTTTCAATTTTAGTTCTATCCCTTTCTGAACATCATAGCAGAACAAGTGCTAATTTCTGGTGTTGCCTTCAGTTTATCTTGAAAGGCTACCAATCCCTCTAAAGTACATCATCCTACATAAGCACATTCTGAGTGCTACTTGAAAGAAGTCAACCTAATATGTGATAGTCAAGCAACAAGCAAAACTTCTCAAAACTGATGTTGACTTTATCATAATGGTTTTTTTTTTCCCCATAGGAAGAGAAAGCTTGAATTACATGAAACATACAGCAACTTCATTTCAATAATTAAGACTATAGAAAAAGGTATTTTGTATATTTGTGGAATGCTACCAATGTTTAAAATAAAGATCCTTTGCCAGCACATATAATAGCAATAGCACTTATATACCACTTTACAGTGCTTTATAGCTCCCTCTGAGTGGTTTACACAGTCAGCATATTGCCCCCAACAATCTGGATCCTCTCATTTTACTGACCTCGGAAGGATGAAAGGCTGAGTCAACCTTGAGCTGGGTGAGATTTGAACTACCAAATTGCAGGCAGCCAGCAGTCACAGAAGTAGCCAGCAGTACCGCACTCTGCCACCACGGCTCATAATGGAAAAAAAGCCCACCTTTTCTCTGTTAAAATCATCTCACTATCTTTCAGTTATATGCTATTTTTAGTTATCATTTATGTTACCTAAAAAGGGCAACAACCAAGAATTCTGATTTGCCTCCATTATTTTGTCCAATATGAAACACAATAAAAAGGAGAGCTCTGCTGTGTAATCCATAGCATAAAACATAGGTGGATAATTTGAACTTCCGGAACTCCATACAACCTAGAGATCGCTGTATTTAAATAGTAGCATGAATCTGGTTCTTCCTAAGCCCAAGACAACATTTAAATGCTATGATACAATTGGTCCTCCTTTTAATTATGACTTTAATGATGATGATGATGTTATCCATTCAATCATGTCTGACTCTTGGTGATTCTATGGGCCAGGTCTCTTCACATCTTCCAATCTTGTATTACTTCTTTGAATTGTTCATGCTCTGGCTGGTATTAGCTTTGATAGTGTCAAACCATGTTCTTTTTTGGCCTGGTTTCCTTTAGCTGCCAACTCTTCCAAACATAATTGTTTTCCTCAGTGAATTCCCCCACATTAGGTAAAAGTTCCCCTCACACATATGTGCTCATTGCTCGTTCTAGGGGGTGGTGTTCATCTCTGTTTCAAAGCCAAAGAGCCAGTGCTGTCCAAAAACATCTCCGTGGTCATGTGGCCAGCATGACTAAATGCCAAAGGTGCACGGAACACTGTTACCTTCCTACCAAAGTGGTCCCTATTTTTCTACTTGCATTTTTTACATCCTTTCGAACTGCTAGGTTGGCAGGAGCTGTGACAAGTTACGGGAGCTCACCCCCTCACACGGCACTAGGAATTTGAACCGCCGAACTGCCAACCTTTAGATCGACAAGCTCAGCGTCTTAGCCATTGAGCCACCGTGTCCCCCACATTACATGACCAAAATAAGGAAGACACAATTTTGTGATTTTTTTTTTCCTTCCAGTGACATGTCTGGTGTTAGGCCTTCCAGTACTTGCCTGTTAGTCACCTTTGCTGTCCAAGGAATATGCCGGAGCCTTCTCCAGCACCACAGCTCAAGTAAGTCTTTTTTCCCCCTTGTCTTTCTTTTTTAAGGCCCAACTTTCACAACCATTAATCAATCATAAATAATTACATTGCAAGAACTGTAACTCACTTTGGTCCTGTTATGAGCCATAGATGGAATTGAGATCTTCCCTTTTAGAAGGAAAGCAGTTGAAAAAAGGGGTTTGCTCATGAATTACACTATGTAAGTAAACTATCAGAAAAAGTTATGAATCCCTCTACCCACTTTAAAATACAACATTGCATCAGCTAACAAGTTTCATTTTCATAGGGAAATCACTTGTTTGCCTTCTATTGCTTGTACTATAGCAAATTAGTGAAGCCCAATATTCAAGCAATGGATTCATCTTTAAATGCCAGTGTCACATGATTTGAGAAGACATAATCATACACTGAATGACCATGTCATAGTCCTCCCAATGATGCAAAGGATACTGGGAGGCTGTTAACTCCTCCTTCATTGCCTGATATTTTCCATCCCAAGACAGAGAAACAAAATGCTAGGGTATTATATTGATGTTGACATTGCCACAGATTCTGGGATTCACACTGATACAGACCTTATATTATTGTTCCCTTTTCAACATTTTTTCTTATATGGCCACAGAGACACTGAATACAAAAATGGCCAATTTTCATGAAAGTATTTCTAGGATTTTATACCAATCACCAGGTCTTGCAATAAACAATTCTTGGGTGACTATTTTGCATGATGGGAGTCTGGGGTTAAACCTAACTCCTTTTGAATTAATTAACATAGCCATTTTAGGAGTTTATCCAAGTTTACCTACCCTCTACAACTAGTTAAGGGTTCCATTCAGTCAGGGTTTATACTGTATGTTGCTAAAGATTTTAATACTGACATAATTAATCTTTGGTAACTTATCTGAAAATATTATAATTTATGTTTATTAAAAAATAATAAGAAAAATATGCCTGCATTTTTTTAAAAAAGACTAGTGCTTCAATGTGGTAGATGATAAGGAGATATCTAACAGAATTTCTTTCACACTGATAGGCACTCTAAGTCTGTCAGAACCTCAAAGTTATTTAAACATTTTAAGGAGATGGTAATGGACCAGAGAATGTAACTAGCAATTATTATGTTTCTAGACAAAGTAATAAGGAACCTTCATAAGTGGGTTATTGGCAGGATGATGGCAGTTTGTCTGTTGGGGAAAATTGTTAGGTCAGTAGGTTAAAATATAATTAACAACAAATAGCTCCAGGACACTTAATGACCAAGTGACATAATATTAATGCTGGTTTTATATTAGATAGACATTGTTACTGTACAAATTTAATACATGAGATATCCAAAGTACATTCAGATTCCATGATGAATTATATTTCAGAGTCATTGCCATATTTATTACATTCAGAAAAAGTAGCTTATGCATACAAAAAAAATGCATACATTTGACACATATACACATATACATTGACACTCTGTGTGTGCATATATGTATGCTTATATGTATATATATGTGTATATATATCAGTGTTAGGATTCAAATAATTTAACAACTGGTTCATCCAGGGTCAGGTTGGCTGTCATGAGAGACATGGTCCCTCCCCATCCTCCAGCTCTGCCACACATGCGGGATGAGTCTCCCATGATGGCCAACCTGACTCTGGGCAAACCGGTTGTTAAATTACACCACCCACATCAAAGTGGATCCTGGGCACTGCTTTGGGCAACAGAGTGGCCAGCATGAGGGAAGGAGGAGGGAAAGCAACCTTCTCCTTCCCTCACTATGGCTGTTCTGTTGCCTGTTTCTCCATTGCAGTGCAGCACCGAGAATCCACTTTGATAGCGGGGATGGGTTGGAGTGGATAATTTAACAAGTGGTTTGTCTGAACCTGTGTGAACCAGCTGAATCCCACCACTGATATATGCATACACATGTGTGTGTGTGTATACATTATACATTATAAATATATGACATATTCAGTCTTAATTGATCCATTTCAAGGAAGGCCTCTTCATTGAAGATTATGAATTATAATGTAGCATATGGATTAAATGCTGATTGGGACATATCAGAATTTTTAACTTTCCAGCCTAGGGCTAAGAGAAGCTGACCTATTGAAAATTATCTAGCCATCTTCCATGCCTAGGGGAACACTAGAACCTTGATATTTCTGTGCTTAATCCAACAATAATAAATTCTTTTATATGTATTTCCAATAATTAATTTAGTTGTCAGCCCAAATGATATTTAGAAACCTGCTTTCATAAAGTATAGTTAGAATTCACAGGAAGTGACATAGAGCTATGTGAGTTTGTCAATAAGAACTTTTCCCATCTTGGTCTGTAATCCGGGGTATTTCTTATTTAACTCCTAGGAATTTTAATTAGGAGATAAAGTAAGAAAGTATGGCAATGGGGCTTCAGACCTTGATTTGAAATACCCAATACCCACACAAAAGATTACTGCTGGAAGCTGATTTCATTTCTTTATTACACAAACACACCATTCTAGCCGAAAGCTTTGAAGGAGCTTCTAACCACTGGATGATCACTTTCCCCTATTGCATTTTATAACTATTTAAATAATTTTCTAACTGTTTTGATGCCACAACACCAGAAGAAAAAAATTAACTACAGCTGCCAATATCTTTGTCCTGAGATGTTCTTTTATTAGAGCCGAACATTGTCATTAGTTTATAAAGATAAAAATTTTGTTGAAATGAGCTCTAAAGCTGAAACTTAAGTGAAGAATTGGAAAACAGATTCCACTGAGCTGATCCTAAATTCAATTTGGACTCAGACTTAGGCTTGGAACAAATAACAAAAGGTTAAAGGAGTGAACTGTGGACTTTAATCACATTGTTAACCACTTTTATGAATGTGTGAAACTACAACAGTATGGCAAGTGATTGTTTGAGTAGAAGTGATCCTGTTGACCTTGTACATTTGAGATTTAATATTAGGCTTAATATTTTTTTCTTTTGTTTGTTTACAATCTTCCTTTCTATCACCATGGATTTATCAAAGCAAGAAGTCTTCTTTAATAAATAATAAAGACAGAAAATGTACAACCCACTAGATAATACTGAATGGTATAACAGTAAACTCAATTTATGATATATTTTTTTTGGTAGACTCAGAATGGTGAAGATGTATGAAAGGAAGGGAAACAGGAGGCTTTTTGAATGGTTCATTTGTTATGGGTTAAAAAAGAATTTAAGAGGCTAAAGGAAAGAGGGCCTAAGGGGGTTAGGAAAGGGGAGAAAGTGGTTGCATCAGGAAAAAAAATTGGCCACCCTATTGATTGAGCCATTATTTATCATAAAATGGAACAAATAGAATGCAAGATAATGGTTTGGTTACAACAATGTAACAACAAAAGAACTACACATGGAAAAGATTTTTTTATGACTTACAAAGAAATAATGAGATAAATGTGAAGAGGAGGGAAGGAGTAAGAGGAATTTGACTCAGAGATGCTTAACCAACTATTCAAGAAATTAACATTGGAAATAAAAGCATTAAGTGAAAATTTCCAACAGTCACAAGAGATAATATTAAACAAAATGGAGGAAATAAAAGTGGAAATAAACACTGAAATCTAATGATTGTAATGAAGGGTGCTCAAATAAATACACAAGACACACAAAAGCTTAAAAAAACAGACAAGAATGTTTGAAGCAAGGTTTGGAAAGTCAGGAAAAGGAAAAAACAATAGATACTCTGTAATTTTAACAAACATAGTAAAATTTGACATTCAGAGGAATTCCCAAAGACTCTGAAAAGGTGAATGAAAAATTCAAAATTTAG
Organism: Grayia smithii; assembly: GCA_032468115.1. Taxonomy (NCBI): domain Eukaryota; kingdom Metazoa; phylum Chordata; class Lepidosauria; order Squamata; family Grayiidae; genus Grayia; species Grayia smithii. Next base: position 22,903 of record JANHFM010010248.1, read on the forward strand.
GATAAATTCTAAAATGGAACAAAGAAAAAACAAAGAAAGTTAAGCAAGTTAGATGTATTACTATAGAAATGGAAGAATGCCCTCCCCAGAAAAAATGTATCAAATAAATAAAATAACTATGAGAATGCAAATAAACCAGGATCTACCACAAAACCAGGGGCTGCCAAAAAGAAGATGTTAACATGAAATACCTAACTAACAATGTAACTAAAGGGTTAAATGTTTTGATGTAAACATGTGACTTACCTTTTGTTCTACTCTCCGCCCTCTGGATATAAGGACTCGTGCCTGGACTCATTCCCTGCTTTTTGCATGTACCTGTGAGAAGAAACAGAACAGCATCAATGCCATGTAAGTCTATGTATACAATAAAGAGACTTACATTGAACCTATCTGTGTACTCCTGTTATTGGGCCTAGTCCTCGACCTCCAACAGAAGAGGAGTAATGAATATATTATATTGGATATAACAAAGATTATAAGAGGTGATCTAGTAAGTGTTCTGTTCATAAAATGAAAAGTGAGAAGAAAGAACAAGAAAAAGTGTGATTAGATAAATGTGCATCTATAAGTGTGAATTTAACAAAATGGGAAAAGCAATTCAGAGTGAAGAAAAACGAATTAAAAACGGGATTGCTCAGATACTAATCGAAATTTGAAATGACTACAACAATAGTGAAAGGGAGAGGGGGAAGAGAAGAGAGGGGAGAGGGGAAGAAGAACGGGAGAATGAGAGGAAATAAGGGAGGGGGAATAAGAGTTGAAGGGAAGGTAGAAGGGAGGAAGAAGGGACAAGTAGAGGAAAGGGAGGGGATGTAGTGAAGAGAAAGGAGTGGAGGGAAGAAGAAAGTAGAGAGGAGTTGGAGGAAATGAAGGACTGTTGTTAAATTAAAGATGAAATGGTAAAAGAACAATCCCGAACATGTTTATTGGATTTAAGATGATAAGATTTAAAAGAAAATTTGAATGTCAAATAAGAAATTGTACATTTACAATTTTATGTTTATTCATTTATGTTTATGAATATGGAAAAAATATGGAAAAAATAAAAAACTTTCTCAAAAAAAGAAGTTGTGGGTGCTCCAACATTGGAGGCTTTTAAGTGGAGCCACTTGTCCAGAATGGTACAGGGTCTCATGCCAAGGATTACCAAGGCCCCTTCCAATACAGTTATTCTGTTACTTGATATATGTTTCATACAACATATTATTTTCTCAAAGACATGCTTTCCAGATTCCAAATTTGCTCACTGACCTAAAAATACTGAGGATGGGCAAGATCTAGAACTTTATTAGATAACTTCTGAAGAACACAGGATGCCTGAATTTATTTCTCATGCCCAGTGCGCTCACACAGCGCTGCACTCTTCGGGGTACCATCAGCCAGACAGTGTCGGCGGGTGGTGCCCAGAGCGAGGGCGTTTTCTGTGGGCGCACCGACCCTCTGGAACGAACTCCCCACCGACCTCCGGACCGCCCCCTGACCTCCGCTCCTTCCGCCGCGATCTGAAGACGTGGCTTTTCGATCAAATTGGCTGATGCGATAGGATTTTATATTTTTAAACTTTTAACGTATCTTTTAATTTTTTATCTGTTTTATTATTATTATTATTTATTGTATTTATATGCCACCCTTCTCCCGAAGGACTCGGGGCGGCTCACAACATAAGACAAACAGCAACAATCAATAAAACCATATATATAAATACAATATAAATAGATTATCAAATATTTAAAAAATT
>JANHFM010010254.1:7164-18791 GCA_032468115.1 Grayia smithii
TAAAATGAGGACCCAGATTGTTGGGGGCAATAGGCTGACTCTGTAAACCGCTTAGAGAGGGCTGTAAAAGCACTATGTAGCAGTATATAAGTCTAAGTGCTATTGCTATGTTGATAGGATGGAATTAGGTCAGCTGGTAAAGGCAGAAAAATATGGAATGGTGTTGCTGTTGATATGAACCAGATTTTTCTGGTTTCTTTTTTTTTTTTTTAAAATACCACTTTTAATTTAGGCCTTGCATCATACCAATTGTACTCCCAAAGAGAAGTAGCGCAGGATTTAAAAATAACAACAGTGGATCCAATCGCTCTTCGTACAGGTAGGCAGGTCTTGGTTTGCCACCATTCTTTTAGTGACCATTTGAAATTATAATGGCACAGAAAAAGTGATTTATAAGTGTTTTTCATACTTTTTCATACTTATGACCATTGCAGCATCTTGGGGTCATGTGACCATCCTTTGTGACCTTCTGACAAGCAAAGTCAATGGAGAAGACAGATTCGCTTAACACCTTACTAACTTAATACCTGCAGTGATTCACTTAGCAAGCGTGGTGAGAAAGGTTGTAAAATGGGGGCAAAACTCAATAGCTGTCTTGCTTAGTAACAGAAAATTTTGGCTCAATGGTGGTTGCAAGTCAACGACTATCTGTATAAACTGGATTTAGCTATATTTTCTTTTCTTTTTTTAAATAGTTCTTTTAATTTCTTTTGACTTACTATTCCTTACTCCCTTACTGTTGGCTTTGCATAACACTCTCTAGTCCAAACGAGAAGTAGCGCAGGTGTCATGCCCCCATCGGAGCCGGAACTGGAGCTGACAAGAGATCGAGGGGGCAGCTTTGTTGGCTTGAGAGGAAAATGGGGAGGAGCAGGCCCAGTCAGGCCAGGGCCTTTCAGGATTGGGATGGCTTGTAGGCAGGGAGGAAGGGGGACAGGATGACCAAGAGAGGCTAAGCAGTGAACATGAGAGACAAAGCTCAGGCGATGAGCAAGGACCACCCTCTTCTGATCCTCGAGCACGGAGAGTGAAGAGAAGGTGAGAACAGCATAAACTAACCCAACTACTTGGGAGGAGAGCGCCTCTTCACCAGGCACACCTGGGGACTGAGACTTGTGGGGAAGGGCATTTGTCATGAATGAACACTGAATTCCTGGAGCTGAGTCCTGACATTTGAATTTTCCTGGATTTCTTGCATTCTTTCTGGATTTTTGCTTTGCAGTTGTGGTGCTCACAGCATTGGCTGGCCTATTTGCAGCCAGAAGCTGCTTGAGGTGTATGTGTGTGTATGTGTGAGATCACTTTGCTTTGGAACTTGCCAGAAACATGGGATTGTTTGGGGAAATTTGGAGCAATAAAGGGGCTGTTTGAACTGCCAGCTGCCTGTACTATCTCTGTGCCGTGCCCTGGGTCATCACAGCAGGTTCTAAAAATTAACACCACCAGGCCCAATCCCTCTTCTGAGAGGCTCTTGTTCCGCTTGTGATCCTACCTGCCCATCGGTGATGGAGATCACGTTCGTTGGAATGTAGGCTGACACATCACCAGCTTGAGTCTCGATGACTGGGAGAGCGGTAAGGGATCCCCCTCCAAATGCATCGTTCATTTTGGCTGCTCTTTCCAGAAGACGAGAGTGCAGGTAGAACACGTCACCCGGGTACGCCTCACGGCCAGGGGGACGCCGCAGCAAGAGCGACATCTGACGGTAGGCCACTGCCTGTTGATCAAGAGGGCACAGATGCTGTGTCTGTCTCAAGAGAGATCTGGCTCCCCATCCCCTAAATTCAGAGGCCAGCCCGAGGTTCAAACCTGCTTAGATAAGTCGTCGTAGATGATCAAGGCGTGTTTGCCGTTGTCTCTGAAGTATTCGCCCATGGAACAGCCAGAATAAGGAGCCAAATATTGGAGAGGGGCAGCATCGGAGGCTGTGGCAGAAACCACGATTGTGTACTTCATGGCATCTAAAACAGGGAGATGACCAAGGTCAGTGACGATGGAAGCAGGAGAGAAAGCCAGGAGAAAAATGCCTACATTTCCCCCCGCTTTCTACATTTGATTCCTCTCAAGTCCTTTTTGGAATTGAAGTCCAAAGATATGCACAGTTTCTTTCATTTGTACTCAACAGTGTTTTGTTCTGTAGCTGTCAGGTGCAAAGAATCAGGACCATTCATAGATTTGAGGCACTGAACATTTAGTCAAGCCTATACACAACAATCTGACAAAGCTCTTTAAGGGGGGAATGACTCAGAGCCCTCAATGTGACTACAGTGCACCGGAACAAACGATAATACATACAGAGTTGAAGAATGTCCTCTCAGGAAATTTCAAAACACCTGCATCACATTGAAGCCACACCAGAAGCAGTTAGAGTTAGCTGCCGTAGATATCAAATTATAACAACTATCCCATTGCAATTCTGTGTCTCCATATTAAGGTGATTTTATCTTAATATTTTATCTCCTATATTGTATTGTACATTCCATCTATCTATCTATCTATCTATCTATCTATCTATCTATCTATCTATCTATCTATTGTCATGCAACTGCTGATACACAGATTTAGTTTAAATAAAGCATTAGTGTGTGTATGTATACCCACGTTCTTTGTGGGTGCACCGACCCTCTGGAATGGGCTTCCCACCGACCACCGGACTGCCCCTGATCTCCACTCCTTCCGCCAGGACCTGAAAACATGGCTATTCAAACTGCTTGACTGATGGGACTTGGGTTCCTTATTTCTTTTATTTTTTTTTTCTTATTTTTCCTTTATTTTTATCTTTTCTGTAAATTGTTTCAATTTTAATTTTATATTCTAATTTTATATTCTATATTTTAACCTGTGTGAGCCGCCCTGAGTCTTTCGGGAGAAGGGCAGCATATAAATTTAAATAAATAAATAAAATAAATAAATATATATACACACACACACGCATAAGCTAAAGCTTAAACAAAATGTGTTTATCAGCGGTTGCATAACCTCTGAAGATGTCATACGCTAAATAAACAAGCAAACAAGAATCTGGTCAACTAAAGTTCAACACCCAATTGGCATCAGATATAGGTCAACAGAATTCAGGAGGGATTGGATTGGACTCTAAACTAATGGCACATTTAACTCTGCCTCCCCAGCTTTGCCTGCTCTTCATCTATATCACTACATGACTGTCTTAAGACTTACTGCACATTCCTTTAACAAACATGGCACCCCATTAGCACCTTTGCATTAAACACATCAGGAGAGCCCACTGCACTTGCTGTCACAGAATTATGGGCTACACTTTTTTGTCCCTGATTTTGTTCAGGTGTCATGAAAATTAGGCGAGAGGGAAGCATAACCATATATGGACTTTTTTGGGGGGTGTAATTGAGTCTTCCATGTAGCCACTAGGAATGAAGAACTAAGTATGTGCAATTTTCTTGGCCACATTTTCTGAAATAGCTCATTGGTGCCTCCTTTCTACAGCTGAAAGAAAGGGACTGGCCAAAAGGGACCCATCTAAAATTAGTCATCTAATTTTAATTTTTTAAAGCACTTTTTAACTTTTGCTATCAGCTGCCCAGACTTCTGTATTAATGGCATGGATATAGAAATTTAATAAATAAAAAAATAGCTATGTAAGATAGAACCAAATCTTGCAATTTGCCATGTAAGTTAAAGCCTGGGACCTTTAACCTCTACCAAATTGGCTCTCGTTAAATATTACCTAATATATTACTAAAAATACCTAAAAGTACCTTAATCTGTTAAAATAGGTGTGGGGGAAGAACAACCCAAACTGAAATGAAAAATGAGAGCCTAGCCTGACATCACACTTGATTTTATACAGATTTGTATAAAATGTTGCCTTTTTAAATTCAAACTTAGCTACAATATTCCCAAAGTAGACAACAGCACTGACAATTTTTTCCAGTGGCCTAGCAAGGAAACAATACATGGCAGTTTCACCTCCAAATGTGTTACTAATCACGATTTATTTTTATAATACTCTAGTTAATTGGAACAATTACTCTCATGATTTGTTAACCACTCCTATCTTTAATGACCGTAAAACATTAGTCTAGGCGCGTCCAGACTTTTGGCTTGTCTGGGCCACAACGAATGAAGACGAAATGTCTTGGAACATATGTATAATACAGTGTGTGTGTGTGTGTGTGTGTGTGTGTGTGTAAGTAATATTAAAGGTTTACGATCTTGTGGGGTCGCATTATTAGCTGCCAGGGCTGCATGTGGTACATAGGCCAGAGGTTGGACACACCTGTCTTACGACAATCCAACCTGATAAAAAGTGAATCTTCTTTATAGAGATGTTTGAAGAGTAATGCCAAAGGCAGGTCAATATAGATATCTTTTATATTTAAAAAAAACTCAGAACATCAAGCGTTAAGGCTGCTCTGGACTACACATTTTGGGAAGCACACAGCTTTGGGCGAATGGAATGCCAGTACCTGCGTCAGTCAGCCTCTTCACCAGTTGAGCAACCGTCGATCTCTTCTGACCAATGGCAACGTAGATACAGTAGAGTTTCTTCTTCTCATCCGTTCCATCATTAAATCTTTTCTGGTTAATTATGGTATCAATAGCAATTGAAGTTTTGCTGCAAATTGAATACGTAACAGTCAACATCCTATTGCCCAAATTAACTCAGAGGTCTACAAATTCGGGGTTGAGAAAACCCCCGAATAATCCCAAAGAGGTTTCCCTATTCTTAATTTTGCATTACTCCATGGAGGTTTTTGAATCCAATGCCCTCAGGTGTATCCCCATGTAAAGAAGATTCCAAAAGCTAAGAATTCATGGTAGCCAGGATCACTTGGGGCAAGGAGAGGATCTCCCTTATTTCTTACCCAGTCTGCCTGTCTCCAATGATCAACTCCCGCTGCCCACGGCCAATGGGTACCAGGCTGTCTACTGCCTTGATCCCGGTTTGCATGGGCTCCCGGACAGAGATCCTGGGGATGATTCCAGGAGCCTTCAAGCCAACCCTCCTGCGGATTTTGGAAGTGATGGGACCCTGTAAAGCAAGGCAACAGAATCATGCCATCATGCCAACTCCTCACCAACAGCCCCATACGTAATAGCGCTCTGCTTTCCACACCTACCTTTCCATCGATGGGATTCCCCAGAGCATCAACCACACGTCCCAGCAGCTCCTCTCCAACGGGCACATCCACAATGGCCCCCGTTCTCTTCACAATGTCTCCTTCCTTAATCAATCTGTCGTTACCGAAGACTACCACACCAACATTGTCAGGCTCCAAGTTCAGAGACATACCCTAAGAAAAGAGAAAACTCATTTAGGGGTTTCCATTTAGGAAAACCCATATAATAGAGATCTGACGGGACATTCCCAACAAGCATAATTCATACAAATAACTACGTAATAGGTAGTCCTTGAGTTACAACCATAATCAAGGCCCCGAGTTTGGGTACAAGTCATGAAAGTTATAAAGCAGGTGATATATTATAATATATTATGATGATATTAATCATCAGTGTGCTAAGCAACTGGCCATAAGTTAAGGACTACCCTACACATTGTAAAATATAAGAGCACTGCCATGAGGATATAGTTCCACAAATATATTGTGTATATATTGTCAAATCAAAACGTTAATGGTTAGCAATCAGAGATAACAGCAAACACCACCTGATTGATGTGTTGCTTTAAATGGCATTTCCATCACTCATACCCTGCAATATCCTTTCAAGCAGTAATACAATGGGCAAAGAAAAACCAAAATCACAACAATTAAGTTTTATTATGCAAATAGGGATATTATTATTGTTGTTGTTATTGTTATTATTATTGTTATGACTGACCTTCAACCCAGACGAGAATTCCACCATTTCTTCTGCTTGGACATTTTTCAAGCCGTACACACGAGCGATGCCGTCACCGATGGAAAGCACGCGTCCAGTTTCCTGGAGCTCAGCAGTTGTGTCGGCCCCCAGAATACGTTCCTCAAGAATAGAAGATACTTCAGCAGTGCCTGGAAGAATAGAGACCAATATTAAGGCGGTCTTTTTAAATAGCCCTGGTTTAAATCTCATGTCCTGTCAGTCAAGCAACAGGCAGTTCCATCCAACAAAGAAAACAAAACCAAAGATACAATTTGGAAAAGTTTCTATTGCAGACAAATTTGGAAATTTCAGAGTGTGCCATGTTTGCTTTCAAGTAATTGTTCTAAAAAAAATCTGAGAACTGGAGATTTCAGGGCTCTCAGTCCATGACATCAAATTATACAGCTTCAATACAGGTGCTGATTATGCACCTGTGTTAAAGCTACATACATCTACTAAAATGAATAGGCTAACTGAGATCATTCTCATTTACACACACATAAAATTCCAATTCGGTATTTTCAAGACAGCCAAGTTCCCTGTACAAGATACCCAAATATACAATAAAAGTGACTGTGGGCAAACTGAATAGGGTACTTAAGCTAATAAGTTAGCTTTATTTCTTAATTCTCTAAAAGCTCACAAGTATCAGCAGTAGTCAGGATGTATTACAGTATTTTTGCCTTGGTCAGCTTCAAGAACTGAAGTACAGTTCTATTCAAACCAGAAATTCAAATAAAGCATAGTTAAATTCCAGCAAACTATGGGATGGTGAACAATTAGATAGTGAATACAGCATGGCAAATTCTACTTTGCTTTGGTCATTTAAAAAATAGTTTCCCTTCACTCTTGCTGGGACATGAATCCAAGTAGCACCCATAGTTTGCAACATGTCAGGGAAAGTCATTTGACTAAATAGGGCAGCTATAGAAATTGAATGAATGAATGAATGAATGAATGAATGAATGAATAGCAAAATGTCAAATAAAAGCTGTAAGAGAGACACATTTAATTTAGAGATAAAGCCAAGAGTATTTTATTATCGAAAGTGAGATTGCACAGTGTTTACCAGTTTTCTGTAGAGTTGTTTTGGAGCCATGGATGTTCCTTGTTGCTACAAACGATGCGCCCAGAACATTCCTTGACACCTAAGACAAAGAAAAAACACAGGGTCTCCCATTTGAAACTTAAATCTTATTTTTCTTGCAAAATTTTGAGTTAAAAGCGATCATTTATGGCCAGAGCTCTTTACTGAAATATATTATTTATGTATAAAATTGCATAGTAAGCACTGAATAGTTACTGTTTACTTAGGCATCAGCAACTAGCAATTCAGAAAATGAACCTGAGTATTACTTCAAAAGTAATTGGAAAAGGGATATCTGTAGCAGGGGTCACCAACCTTTCGGACCTCAGGGACCACTAAATTCATAATTTTAAATCCCACGGACCACTAATATGTTCTGCCAATGACCAGCTGCATGGGCATGGCTAGGTGGTCATGTGACTGGGTGGGCGTGGCCAACTCGATGTCACTTACATCAAGGGGCACCTCACTAGCCTCTACTCACCTCTCCCTTCCCAGCCACTCTAATTGGATCTGACTGAGAAGGCGGCTCAGCAGAAGCATCAAGTGCTGAGCACTTGAGTTGCGCTCGAAACTATAAGCCGCCCTGAGTCTCCGGAGAAGGGCGGGATATAAATAGAAATAATAATTAAAAAAAACCTCACTGAGGACTACAAGCATAGGCTTTCCAAGCAGAGGGAACACCTGCAGGAGTGCGAGGCCAGCTACCGGTGCCTGGAGGTCCCTGAGATGGTCAGCCAGTTCCAGGCCATGATGCAGTCCCACTGGAACAAGGCCCTCCAGCCATCGCCCAAAGCTCCGGACCAGGAAGCTGAAGCAAGTCAGAATTTCTGCCCCCTCCAACCTGCACAAAAAGACCCCGAAGGGGGAGAGTCTTTGCAGCAACACAAATGTTCACTGCACTTATCTGCCCCAGGGACAATAGTTTGAAGACTCCTGATTTACTGCAATATAAAAAAATGCAAATAGTTTTTCTGCGGATCACCAAATTTTTCTCAGGCCACCAGTTGGTGACAGCTGCTCTGTAGGATACACACAAATATCACTCTCCAGCTCTTTAAAGCAGCTGTGTGTTTTATGGGGCTCACCAGTCTGCCATGGATACCAGGAAAAAAAATGAGGTGATTTTAAAGAGTGTCTTTCAGTTAGGGTTTTTCTCCAAAGCCCTTTTCAGGAACCAGAACAGATGGAAGATTTATGATTTTTAAAAAAGCATTTAATAGCATCTCGTTTCTGCAAAAGCTTGGATCAAAGCTTTAAGGTAAATTATTTCAAAATATTGCTCACTCATAATCCTCATCTGGCAGCATCTTATTCATATCCCACATTCTCTGTATTAACCTTCAGGAAAAACCTTAATTATGTCCAAACAGGGTACCTGTGTCTGAAATCTAAAGTGCACATGTGCAGTTTTTGCAGTGCTAGGCCACAGGTTTCATTTAAAGTGCGTTCCAAATATCTGCTGCCACTTTAACAATTTCAGAAATAGTGTCTTTCTAGAGATGAGCCATTATCTCTATACGATTATCAATATATGATGTACTGGACTAGACCAGTAGTTGTCAACCTGTAGTGGGTGGATCCCTGTGAGGCCGCAATGCCATCACATAAGGGGATCTGCAAAGGCTTGATGCAGTCTAGTGCTTTAAATCTTGAATTAAGTCTTGGTGGTCCAAGACCACAAAAGGTATTTAAAGAGGGTCTGTGGTGAAGAAATGATTGAGAACCACTGGACTAGACAATACTGCAATAATTGTAAAAAGTAGGGATAGACTCACAGACTTTCAAGCCATGGCACATCGGAAGGAATGCCTCCAATATAGGTAGTCCTTGACTTACAACAGTTCATTTAGTGACCATTCAAAGTTTAAACAGCACTGAAAAGTGACTTATGACCATTTTTTAAACTTAACACTTTTGTAGCATCCCTATGACTATGTGATCAAAATTCAGATCCTTGGCAACTGGCCCATACTTATTACTGTTACTGTGTCCCAAGGTCAGGGGTAAAATCCAGCAGGTTCTGGAGAACCGGTAGCGGAAATTTTGAGCAGGTCAGAGAACCAGTAGCAGAAATTTTGAGTAGTTCGGAGAACCAGCAAATACCACTACTGGCTGGCCCCAGAGTGGGGTGGGAATGGAGATTTTGCAATATCCTTCCCCCAGGAGTGGGGAGGAAATGGAGATTTTGCAGTATCCTTCCCCTGGAATCAGGTGGGAATGGAGTTTTTGCAGCATCCTTCCCCTGCCACGCTCCCAAGCCACACCCCCCAAGCCACACCATGCCCACCAAGCCACGCCCACAGAACCGGTAGTAAAAAAAATGTGGATTTCACCCCTGGACAAGGGTCGACTTAGGAGTAAAGCCACGGGTATATGGTGAATGGCCTCTCACATAGGGAATACAGAGGAGTGAAAGGGGAGGGGAGTTTGCAGGAGACAATTAGTTCAATTCGTTATAATGAAGATCTGTTCCTGACTTCTTGTCTGCTACAGACTGACGTTTGGAAGATATCGGCCTGGTAACTCTCCAAGCCGGATAAAGGTCTGTAGTTGTGGAATCTCATGAAAGACTGTTGGCTGGACCTTTGCTGGAGTGGAATTTCCTTTAAACTAAATAAAAGGTGTTTTATTGGGACGAGGAGTTGGCTTCGTGCTTTTGGGAAACCCGGGTCAGAACAGAGTCACCTACTAGTTTAAGACAACTACTTATGGGTAATCATGCCATTAAGGAAATAATTCACAGCAACCACGTTTGCGTTTAAATCAGTGGTTCTCAACCTTCCTAACGCCGTGACCCTTTAATACAGTTCTTCACATTGTGGTGACCTCCAACCATAAAATTATTTTCGTTGCTACTTCATAACTGTAGTTTTGCTACGATGATGAATCTTAATGTAAATATCTGATATCAATATTCTCTGCTGTGGTAGAAGATAAGAGAAGCCCATTCTTGGGAGTTTCGTGCTGGGCCCAGGCTGCCCTTTCCAGAGGCAAATCCATCTGGGGGCTTGTTTTCTGTCTGTCCCAGAGCTCACAAGAAGCCATCTCCACTTCTCGTTATTTGCACTCCTGCCATCCAACCTGCAGGGCTAAAGGTAGTGCATTGCCCAAAGGAAACCACCTTTTGGGTTAACTGCACAGAAACAGGTCGCTTGGGAAATGGCTGTGAAAACTCTGCAAGATCCCTTTCCCCAAGTCACCACCCAGTCCTCTCTGTCTTAACAAGACAGGATGGCAGAGAGGACTGGATTCGGCAAGCTTTATCCACACTAGGTGGATAAAAGAGGAGAGGGGCCCCCCTTCTCTCACCCCACTTAGGCGACCCCTGTGAAAAGGTTGTTCGACCCCCAAAGGGATCCCAACCCACAGGTTGAGAACCACTGGACTAGAAGAACTTCAGGTTCCCTTCAAACTCTTGTTCTGTTATTATTCTGTTATATTATTTTTATTTGTAGACCACATGGGTGTTCTTTAAAATTTGATGAATAAAATTATTTTTCCAATGTGATCAGATTTGTACATTATTTCATATGTGGAAGTATTGCTAGAAATTTTATTTTCAGTCCCTTCTTTAATGAACCCTGGTTTGGACTTTGCTTTTTTGCATTGAACTCACTGCTTCCACTTAATGGACTGAGTGGAAGACCTGATTTGTACATACCACCCACAGACAAATATAATGAAATTTTTACAACATACAATAAGTTAAAAACCATGATGGTTTAAATGTATTAAATACATATATGTACTTGAATAATAATTATATTAAATAATTATGTATAGAATTGTAACCATTTATTGCTAAAATGATACATCCTTTTTTCTTTGTTGTGCATTTTTCACTTTTCTTTTTAAAAAGCATTTTCTATGTGGGGTGTTTTTTTTTTTAATTTCAGCACTGGCATTCAGCATTTTCATCAGAACTAGCATGTGATGAAAACGCAGACAGGGTAAAATTGTCTGGAAAGAATACAGAGAAGAGCAACAAAGATGATTAGGGGGCTAGAGCTAAAACATATGAAGAACAGTTGCAGGAATTGGGTATATCCAGTCTAGTGAAAAGAAGGATTATGGGAGATATGACAGCAGCGTTCCAACATTTGAGGAGCTGTCACAAAGAAATGGATCTATTTTCCAAAGCACAACAAAGGAAAAAGCAATGAGAAGCAACCTAAAACTAAAGAGAAATTTCTTGACAACTAGAACAATTAATCAGTGGAATGACATGCTTCCAAAAGTTGTGGGTGTACTCCAACACTGGAAGTTTTAAAGAAGAGATTGGACAATGATTTGTCTGAAATAGTATAGGGTTTCCTGCCTGAGCAGGCGGTTGCATTAGAAGACCTCCAAGGTCCCTTCCAACTCTGTTATTCTGTCTGGAGCAAAGCCCTCGCTCCTCCCCCCAAGGATAGAGTATGGTTAGAAGCCTACAGGAAGAGGTGTTTATTCAGAAACTTTGGTACCAAGCTATGAAAGGCTTTATTGGTTGAAACCAACTCCTTTAATTAGATCCAGAATCAAACTGGGGGACAATGAAGATGATAAAGAACTAGCAGGATGTGCTCATGCTGTCCAGTATCAGTATACCCAGTTTATACCAGGGGTGAAATCTAAACTTTGTTACTACCAGTTCTGTGGGCGTGGCTTGGTGGGCGTGGCAGGGGAAGGATACTGCAAAATCTTCATTCTTACC
>JANHFM010010255.1:86666-106670 GCA_032468115.1 Grayia smithii
TGTGTAAAGTGTGAAAATTGGTTTTTGAGCTTTTCGTGACTGTGAGGTTCCTGCTTATTGCAGGGGCCATTTTGGGTCAAACACAGTTGCTTTTACATTGTGTGTGAGTCAGTTGTGTTGTGTTGTGTTGTGTTGTGTGTGTGTGTGTGTAAAGTGTGAAAGTTGGTTTTTGAGCTTTTTTTGTAGGTCAAAAAGGCAAAGAAGTGAGGTCGACTTCTCGGTCACCTGACCACCAAGCCACGCCCACAGAACTGGTAGCAAAATTTTTTAGATTGCACCCCTGGGTGAGTGGCAAACCGGTTCTTGAAAGCACTCAAAATTTCTGCTACCGGTTCAACGAACCACCTCTGAACATGTCTGATTAGTGACTAGTATATTTCATATTTTTTAGTTAGTTGCTGTTGCTTCTCTGACTCACGTGTTGAGTGGGCAATTACACAAATTGAATAAATAAGGAAAAAAATACCTTTAAATGTTGCTTTAGCCATCAACATGTATAGGAGAAAGCATAATTAATTGGTGGAATATTGCATTCCTCTCTAAGTTCAGGGGAAGCAATTGTAGTAGTCCTATTGACTGCTGCTCCTAATTACAAATAACAGCTATCGAGGATAGGTTTATGACCATACACAAGCAATATGATTTTTTGTAACATTAATTTAACTTGGTTGCAGAAAAAAACTAACATTATCCAATAGAAGAACTTGGTGTTCCTTCCCATTACTCAAAATGCAACAAATAGACAAAAATGAGAAATAACTATCTAAAATAACTGAAAAAGAATGTGCATAATCCTTTAGTTAAAGAGCTGAAAACATGTTTGAGCCTTCCTATCACAAGTAAACTGGGTTTGGCCTATTAACATATGGTTGTTCAGAATAGTTTTGTTTCTCATTAATAACAGTCTGCCTTTGTTGAGATGCAGAATAACTTGGTCTTTGAAACTTTTGTAGGAAGTAGGAGGTGTAGGCTGAGATGAATTGTCAGTCAAAATTTCAGTCCTATCCACACCTCTGCTTAGAAGTAAATACCATTACACTTAATCCAATTTATTTCCAGGAATATATTATTTCATAGGAGGTGAGATTCCGGAAAGTCCTTGTTTAACTTTCACAGATCTTATGCCTGTCTGCCTGCCTGCCTACCTACCTACCATTAAATCCTAATTCAGTAGAACATGAAAACCAATAACTGTGTATACTCTTAGCTACTATCTTACATTAGTGCACCTTTATTTTTCAACAATTGTTAGGACTGTTTTAAATGTTGGACCAAGTGAAGTTGTATATCAGTGAATTCTACCAAAATCTGAAAATGCAAGCACCACAGGTACAATGGGGAAAACTACTAATTTTGTTGCCAAGCAACTGCTGTCAAATTCAATGCCTCACAGTGAAGTTGGTGATGGATTCAGCTGTGGAAAGTGAAATGTGTACAAAAGAAGGCAGGCAGTAATATTGTTTAATTTATTCTTGTAACAAATATTTCACAAACATATATGTTACCAAAAATTGCTTAAAATTTAGGGTTAGGATAATTGTTGAAAAATAGGTAACGACATGTGTATTGTATTGTTTCTCATTGTTTGTTCTGAGTTGGAGTTAACTAAATGAATTAGTCTATCCTTGGAAATAAGTCTGTCAGAATTATGAAATGAACTTATTTTTAAGAGACTGTTTCTCTAAAATAGGGCCAAGATAATGTTGTCAGGGGATGTGCCTTTACTTCTGAATATTAGAGTGCACATGAATTACACAGATGTGTAAAATGACCTTGTGTTTGAAGGGAGTATCTTTCGTTTTAGCTTAGGATGGTTTTGAGCTTATGGAATGTAAGGAAGTGGATAGGGATCTTGGCAATGTGAACTCCTATACCTGTTGGCCAAATCCATGTCAAGACATGTGTGGCAGGATTTGAGAGGTAGCAAATGGTTCTTTGAAAGAGGTGGGATGCTACTAGCCTTGAAGGGAAGCAGTGTTGCACACACCCACATACCCTTTGAAGAGACTGCTTGTCAATCCAGCCGTATTTGATACACTTCTGACCCCTTTTTAGGAAAAATTGTTGAAAATGTGCTGTGGGTTACACTGCAGAGATCTGATTTTAAAAATCACCTAATTACATTAGTGACTCTAATAAATTACTTTGGTTGGCACCTGGATGAGGGAATGTACTCCTCATTTTGGATACCTAGGCAACATTTAATATTGTTGATCATCTTAAAGATATAATATTTAAGATCACCTGAAATGGTTGGAAGTAGGAGTCACCATGCTATATTGGTCCCACTACTACCTGAGTAGGCTTTCCAGCCAGGATCATGGAGAAATATTGATTGGGTCCTTGGGTGTACCATTTTGGAATCTTTCAGGACTTGGTTCCTTCCTCTTATTAGTTATATGAGAGAAGTTATCCATCAGTTTGGAATGAAATGGCATCAGTATTCTGATTTATATTGTCATCCCATGCAAAACTTGAAATCCCATAGATAGCTTGAATCTAGGATATGGGTAAGATAAACAAGGTTCAGGTTCAATATAGTATTGCTGTAAACATTGGGCACATTAGCTAACATCAGTTCAAATATTTGTTGTTAGTTGGGTCAAGGGGCTGAAAATATTATGTGACTTGAGGTCTTCCTGGATGCATAAAGCTTCCTGAATCAGTGGGTGGAAGCAATAAGTAAAATGTCCCTTGGCTAGGTTTGGCTCGTATAGAATTGCAGCTCTGTCTGAATCTTGATGCTCTAGCAACATTAAATTATACTTGTTAACTTCATAACTGGACCGCTTCATCGTGTACATGGAGTTGCCTTTGAAGATGACCTAGAAGCTATAACTTGCATAGAAAGGCGGCAGCCAGACTGCTATAGTAGCTGAAGAAACCTGTTACTGCAAACTAGGATCTGGTTTTGGCTGCTGGTAAATTACTGGGCTGGACTCAGAGTGCTTGTACTGTAGTTACTCTGGTGAAAGGTAGGGATTTATTTTTGCCTTGCCAAGAATGATTGTGGCTGTCTGGTATATAAAAAACAAGGGAAAGTCTACTGCAGAATTCACTTCACCACTACAGGAGGTCAAATAACTCTGAATTAAGCAGACTTATTGGTAGTAGACCTCACACATTCTCCCTTCGGCAATATGATTGGCCTGTACACTCCTTTTATTCAGGGAGGCCCTTCAAAGGGTTTTGTTCAAATGGAATTTATTGTATTCTATTTTGGTTTTTTTTTTTCTTATAATTGCTTTCATTTGGGTGGTTGGAATGTTTTTATTGTCAAGATATTCTGTCTTAGTTTGCTCCTATACCTGGTCAGTTAGATTGGGGTGGTTTATAGATGTAGTCAAACAAATACATTTCATAAAATGACAAATATTTCATAAAATAATCTAATCTCATTATATTTCTTCTTCTCATGAGATCACTCATGAGAGTGTGACCTCTTAATTTTTTCAAACATAATTGGCTGCTCTTGTGTTATACAAAATGATGTCCTTTCCTTAAAAAAAAAATCTGGTCTCTATAAAGCTGTGATTAATGATTTAGATATGAGATAATAGTAGATAGTTATTGAAGGTGTCTTACCAGATAACACGGCAAGTGATTCTTGGAACCACTATGAGTAAATTGAAGAAAGTTAAGTTTTTCCCAGCTGTCTTGCTGTTTAAAATAATCTAGCAGAGGCGTGTTTGCAGAAATAGAACTGCTTTATGGCTATTCCTGTTTCTTACCACAATATAGTGTAATACGTTGTGCAAACTATCCGCCAGCATTTGCAGTCCCTTTACACTTGCTTTAGTTCCCTTTTTGGATGAACTTTCTTGTAATGACATCCAGATCAGGGAAAGGAAATGCAATTTTTAACCGCAGATTTTTAAACTGTAGGAAACATAATTTATAAAACTGGTTTATTTTAAGGCATCATTTTGTAAAGTTGATAAACAGATTTCTTCCATAGACTCTTTAGGGAAAATGTGATAGGTGCCTATCTTTTTTTATTGGTTTTGAGTAATTAATTAAACCTGCTTAGTAATTTTCTTAGGTATTTTTGCAATTATTTTATTAATATGAATTGGTAGCTTACATTGTTATAATGGTTGCAAACTGCTAAAGCTCATCACACAGTTGAAAAATAAATTAATTAGCCAAATGATACATTACTGTCTAGTCATGCTGAAATTTGTTTTATGTAACCCAGATTAGGTAAAAATTCTTATGCCATGCAAGAGATGTATGTTGTACATCTGAATAGTAACCTTTTAGATTTTTATGAATTTCCTGACTGCATTTTTAGGTCACCCAGAACCATGAATTATTGATATTTAATAATTGTCTATCTACACCAAGTTTGGAAGGTTGTACCCAAGCTTAAGAGAGGATACATGGCCATCAATTGGTACAACCTTAACTATTCCTATTAGGACACCAGTGTTTTGAACTGGAAGATCTAAAGATGCTTTGAGGTTCACAAAGAAGCTCACATAGCACCAGTCAGCTGCAAACAGTGGTGAGAAAATATATATTTAATCTATTGAATTACAGGCAAGTGCTACTTGTGCATTCAAATATCTCTGAAGCAATTTTTTTGTGTGTGGGAGGCTTCAAATCTAAAATGCACCACAGCCTTGTGGTTAAGTGGAAGTTGTGAAAGGAAGAGGAACAGTGGCCAGCTAAAGGCAGAATGGGCAGATGCAGAGTTGAGGAAGTGACCAACAGAGAGTTCATATTCAATTCACACAGCCTGGCTTATCATGTCCTGCAGTGCCTGAGATCTATGACTCTCATTTCCTCCAGCTCTGAATATCAAAGGATTTAGCATGTGTGCACTCAGATATTGTATTAATTAGATATTAATCCTAATTTATTGCTCTACTGTCCCAAAGTTCCCATCCTCCAGAAACAATTTTGAAAGCTCTTTGTAGTGCTTGTGGTGTTGGATCAAGATACAACTTGGTAATGGTTTGGAGCAAGCAAGCTGAATGATCTGGACCCTTGACGAACTCTGGTTAGTTCAAATGGAACAGCAAGAACTGTCTCTCCAGTGCTAGATCTAGGCACGGGGGCTGGAGCAAGAGCTTACATCTTATATAAAGAATACATAAATCATAGTAATTTGGAGAGTCAATTATGGGGAGATACCAGGAAGAGAATATGTCTACTGGCATGAGGGTCAGTCTTCATGGAGAATCAGATTGTCAGTGGCAGCTAGCCCTAAGGCTTGTATTTTGCCTCTGGAATTTTTATTTTATTTATTATTCTATGCCATCCATCTTGCCAAGGTGACTCTAAGGTGATTTCCAAGACAAATTGTGGGAAGCCTCCTATGGAAAAGAGTTGTAACTGTCATGTTCATTTTCTGAGCCTGAATATCTCTTGTTGGCTATAAATAATACAGAATGTACAGTATTTCTGGTAATATAGATATAACCAGATTGATAAGATCTGAAAACTTGCAGATGTCCCCATGAAATAATACCCACTAGAAAAAAGAAGTCAGAATGATATCCAGAAGTTATCTTCAACTTATATCTGATTAAAAAAAAAGCTTATCAGCTTTTTTTTTTTTGCTTTTTCTCTCATATGCTTTATTCGTAGCAGCTCTTTTCACCATGGAGTTATTCTGAAGCTTCTTTACAATATTTAGCTCAAGGAGATTCCGGATTTATAAATAAGATAGGGAAAGCAGGCAGAACATAGCCTCTGGAATTTCAACCCTGTTAACCAGCAGTGTCCATAGGAAGCATCTGTATTTTTTTTCCCCGTGATGAGGTAATGTGTTTGTTCTTTTTTCTGTATTCCTTCTTGTGGTGTGTTTCCGTGTATGTGGGCACTGGGCAGGCTGCAAAGCTTCAGCTCTGAGTCACATGACCAGGAAGGAAGCGGTTTAAACTGGAGCTTTCCTACAAG
The DNA here is from genome assembly GCA_032468115.1 of Grayia smithii. Lineage (NCBI taxonomy): Eukaryota > Metazoa > Chordata > Lepidosauria > Squamata > Grayiidae > Grayia > Grayia smithii. The sequence goes on from JANHFM010010255.1 coordinate 92,574, forward strand.
TACCCAACTGCCTCTTCCATTATGGTAAACTTTTGGAATTGGGGAGAATGGTATTTCAAGCTCAAGTCTTTCTATTGCCGGCTTTTTTCCTCTGTTTATAATTTAGTCATGGAGAAAAAACTGCCCTATTGATGGAGAAAACCCCAAACCAATTTACGGTACATAATTTATTTTCAGTTTGGTTGGAAAGAATAAAAAAGAGAAGGAAAGTTCAGACAATTGTGGTTGTCATTAATAATGCAGCTACTCCCTCCACCCCCCACCCCCCACCCCAGATTTCACTGCATATCAATGGGGTGGAAGACAATTTTCCTATGCTTTAAAAAGGAAAGACTGATGTGCTTTAGCTCAGTCATTTGATGAGTTCCTGTAACTAAGTTCCTTCCTTTACAAGGTTCAGGATTTTTCCTGAGCTATGCTGTATATCCAACCCGGGAGCTACCTGATTCCTGGCACCCTAAATATCATCACTGGGGGGTGGAGATTTTGCACAATTTAGCTCACTCACAACTCTCAGTGGCATTTCTGACTTGGATAAAAATAAAGGCTTTGATGAGGAGCAGGTGAAAACTTATTTTTATTGGGAGCCTTTTGGCCTTAAATAAAAGTGGATGCAAAAAATCAGTGATTTAAGTCAGAAAAGCAAATTAGTGTCTTTCAAGTCTTCTTGGGATATAAATGCCAACTTGTTAGCATCCCTCCGTTCCTACTTATGGGAGTGTATACCATGATGAGTGAAAGGCCCTGAGGGAGAATGAATAGCTATGAATTTAGAAAATTCCACAAGGAGGATTAGATCTTGTTTTAACCCACAACATACATTATTAAAATGTAACTAAATTGTGAATCGGGACAATTATAATCCCCTTTAAGGGCGATCGAGCGAATAGTAATTTATTTTTGTAATTCTCCTGTCCTTGGTTCAGAATTCATGATTTAAATGGTTTTTATAGTTGGCCATGCTGCCAGCAAATTGATTTTACTTTTAGGCGAGAACCATTCTGCAGATAGCATGTTATCACATATTACTTATGCTTCCATTGTAATGCAGCTTTTAGGCTTTTTACCTTGTTAACAACAACTTTTAACCACCAGTGCTTTTATAGCTCTCCGGTAATGAGCTCTGTAAAAACCCCAATTCATGAACTTTTTGCACAATTCCTTCTTCAATTATGAAGCATTACATTCCCATGATAAACATTTTGAGTTTAACTGTTCTGTTGCCAGGATTTGATTCTAACCAGTGTTGGTTTATAAAACATTAGAAAATGTCTTAAAAGTCTGTGAACTCTCATCTGCTCTGATATTTAATATCAGAAATGTAACTTTCCTTGGCATTACAGTTCAATTAAAAGACACTTAAGCTGTTTTAAGAAGAGCACTGTTGGAAGCCAAGGACTGTGTATATTAAATCTGTGGTGTAGCAGCTTTTGTACCTTCGGATGCTGGCTCAAAGCCTCTAGCACTACAGTGAGAACTAAATTAAAGAGTCATGAACCTAATAGGTTGAATGACGTTCTGAATTTGTTCAGGCACCTTCTAGTCTGCTGCATCCTTTCTGTCTAGTATATTTTCTTCTCTGTTTCTGGAATATATAGCTCTCAATATTTTACTTATGGTAAAAAACATTACACTGAGAGCATTTCAGATTTCTCACTGAGAGATTTTAAGTATTTTACTGAGTGTTTAGAATTAGTTAGAAATAGTCCAAGAATGATATAGGCATTTCTTAGATGTCATTGTTTCCATTTCAACCCAGAGCCTTATATAGAATACATGGAATAACTTAATGAAAAGAAAATTTTCATTTCCTTCCTCCTCATTGCAGTCTCCTACATTTGTCTCCATCCCAGGGTTGAGGGAGTCTTCTGGAAAATCCAAAATAGGAGAAGGAGGAGGGAAACAATCCAAAATTAGCATGGGTTCCAAGTGTAAATTGTTTGGGGAGAATCACAAATGAAAATCTTTCCATTTCCATCCTCTGGAAATAGTTTTGGGAGGAACTTTGGCGGGGGTGGGGAGGAGAGGAATGGTAGCCTAACACTTAAGATGCTGGCCATGTTGGCTGTAAGGGTGGCAGTTTGAGACCAAGTACCACATGACAGAATGAGCTCCTGTTCCTGCCCCAGCTACTGCCCACCTAGCAATTCAAAAGCATTCAAAATAAGAGCTGGGGTGGCAGGGTGGCTAGAATGCAATACTGCAGGCTAACTCACTGCTTACTACAGGAGTTTGATTTTTACCAGCTCAAGGTTGATTCAGCCTTCCATCCTTCCGAGGTTGGTAAAATGAGGACTCAAATGGTTGGGGGCAATATCAGTAGTGGGTTTCAATTTAGTTTGCTACTGGTTCGCTTGTCTTGTCATGCGCAGAAGTGTCTGGGCAGGTGGGCGGAGCCTCCCACCGCTGCCGCTACCGGTTTGCCCAATCTGGGGCGAACTGGTAGCAACTCACCACTGGGCAATATGCTGACCCTGTAAATCGCTTAGAGAAGGCTGTAAAGCACTGTGAAGTGGTATACAAGCCTAAGCGCTATTGTTAAATGCAAGAACATAAATAGGTATTCCTTCAATGTGGAGGTAACAGCATTCCATGCGCCTTGGTTTATTGTCATGCTGGTCACATGACTATGGAAGGGTCTCCAAACAATGCTGGCTCCCTCGGCTAAGAAATGGAGGTGAGCACTCTCCCCAACTGTTGGACACAAGTGGTCAGGAGAAACCTTTGCCTTTTTTTTTGGGGGGGGGGAGAAAGGAAACCAAGTTTTTCTAGCAGTGGAAAGGGTGGCAAGCTTTTCTTCTACAAACTTCTTTGCATTAACATACCCTAGGATCCAGATCTATATACCTTGAGTATTATATATTTCATTTTCTTAGATGGCATGAATACTATTTTGAAAGTCTTTGCAGCTTTTGCTTGGGTGCCATGATAAGATTGGATATATAATATGAGTTTACACCCTCCACTATTCTTGTTGCAGGGAGCAAGTTCATGACTGATGAGGAAAATCATCTGTGTGGGGTGGGCTGGACTGAGACAGATTCTCTCCCAAAACTTAGATACTATCTGTGTAGTAGATTTTGCCCTAATTGTTACCCATGTAAATTATTTAGACTTGGATTGCGTACGACATAGCAACGTGTGAGTTTTCTGGATGCTTTTTCTGCTGAGTTTGTTTTAATAAAGGAAAGTCATGGAGAACAGCAGGCTTGGTTATCAAATAGTGTTCAAGCTGTTGATTCCTTAGGGATAGGTTAAACACCGTCTTTTGTCAGTTATCTTAAGATAGTTCCATAAAAAACAGGAAACAGACACACAGCATTCCCCTGATACAGAACCACACAGAAATGTGTTTTCACTTTCCAATCAGAGAGGCACACAAACATATCCTTCCCTTCTCTTGCACTGTCTGTCATACCCACAGGCGTTTGTACATACATACAACTTTATAGCCTTCCTTCCTCGGGCTTTCCCCTTGCGCTGACATGAAAATCCCCTTTTTCTAGGAAGGTTAGCTGGGGGAAATAAATTCTGTTTTCACAATGGGATCTTCCTTACTGTCTAGCATGGGGAAAATCCTAGTTTCCAGTACTGAGTGTCGGTTGTCCCACCATGCTTGGAGTGGGCTTGTCTCTGAGCATGTCTGCTAATATGCTGTAACTGGAGAGAAAAGACACCTTAAAGATTAGCAGCCGTTTTAGCAGCTACACTTGGAGCTGGACATGGAAAACATAGTGTTAAAAAGACTTTTTATGGAAATTGGTGAAACTGGTGCCAAAGAAGATAGGAAACAGATAAGGTCCATTTAGCCATGAGGGAACTGAGATGTGGATTGATCAGTCACATGTTTTAATCAGAAGTAGACAACCTCTGTGATGGTGTTCACCAAAACTGAAAGCCCTTTGAAACATTGCATGGAATTATAGCAATAGCACTTAGACTTACATAATACTTTACAGTGCTTTACAGCCCTTTCTAAGCAGTTTACAGAGTCAGCCTATTGCCCCCAACAATCTGGGTCCTCATTTTACCTACCTCGGAAGGATGGAAAGCTGAGTCAACCTTGAGCCTGGTGAGATTCGAACTGCCAAATTGCAGTCAGCTGGCAGGCAGTAGAAGTAGCTTGCAATACTGTAGTCTAACCACTGCACCACAATTATAATTTTAATACGTTAAGTGGGAAACTTAACTATATGGAAATAAGCCTAATAACTGTATTTAAGAAATTGCCTTTAATAATGTATTGTAAAGGAGCTTGTTTTAATTATTTTCTTTTGTTGGAGTTTATTATTTTTTAAATTAAATTTTACTGTATTGCTGTTTTGAGTTTGAATACAGGTAGTCCTCAATTTACAACAGTTCATTTAATGATAGTTGAAAGTTAGAACGGCACTGAAAAAAGTGACTGATGACCATTTTTCACACTTATGACCATTGCAGCATCCCCATGGTCATGTGATTTACATTTGGATGCCTGACAACTGACTCACATTTATGATGGTGTCCCAGAGTCTTATGATCCTCTTTTGCTACCTTCTGACAATGGGGAAATCAGATTCACCCAGCAGCCATGTTACTAATTTAAGAATGCAGTGATTCACTTAAGAAATGTGGCAAGAAAATCCATAAAATGGGACAAAACTCACTTAACAAATTTCTCACTTAGCAACATAAATTTTGAGCTCAATCAGGATCGTATGTTGAGGTTGTACAACTACCTGTATATAGAAATGGTGATTCCCTTATAAGTCGAGCTCCAAAGAATAAGTGAATGGAAATTTAAATATTTGAATTTTATAAAGAATAAAACCCCACTTTTCACTATAACAAAACCATAATTCGGAAATAACCCTGCTTTTCAGGCGGTATCTTATAAATAAATTATATATAGCAACTTTTTCCTAATCAGTTTCATCAGTTTCACTGTGGCTACTTCTATCACAGTTTCTAAGATAATGATCCAATTAGTGGTCCCATTTTTCTGACCTGTAGTTCCTGGGAATCGCTACCAAAGTATTCAAAACTACTGCTTGTCTGTTCCTTTTTGGAAGGGGAGGGTTTTTGAATTTGGGCTTAAAATGTATTCCACTTGATTCTTCCAAATGTCCCAATTGTACCCTCATTTTTTACTTCCTGCGTTATGTGGCTCATTGGGGACATTTCTTGAAGGTACTTGAAGAAGCTAGGAATTTTCAGCTACATTGGAAAGGTAAAAGTTTGCAAAATTATAAAAAAAATGGTAAAAGTAAACAGAGGAAGCAACCTCCTGCTAGGTAATAAATGAAAATGTATGAATTTAAATTTAAAGAACCTTGCACCTAGTATTATGTTCCCATTTTTAAAAATATGTCTATATTTTCTCAACTGAGTCATCAAGAGATTAATTGCACCATTATTGATTGATCATAATCAACTGAAACTGAATTACATCGTTGACTTACTTTGGAAAATTGTTTCATATTGTAAAAGTGAAAATGCTACAATAATTACTTGTGTGAAGTAAGGTTATGCATAGACCAGACAAGAACCTCAAATAATGTCAACGGAACGTGATTTTTAAGGGAAGGAGCACGTAGTTGCATGTATTATTAAAGGAAATATTAAACAATATCTATTGATGCTGATACTCCCATGTCTGCCCACTTGAGCATGAATAGCACATCTTTTAGCTGTAGTTAACACCAATGCTATATCATTTATCCATTTTCTTGTAAGTGTTATTGCAACAAGATATTTCACTTGAGAATTCATTAAATCCTCTGTTTATGCTTGCCCATTTTTTTTTCTTTTTGTGAGCCAGCGTACATTTCTGAAAAGCTCTTTAAAGATACGCATAACCCAAATTTGGAAAACATCAAAGCAATCACCACTAAAATACACTTGTAATGAAATATGGGAATGACTTGCAAGATTCTCTTCAATGTAACTCTGCAATAAAGTTAATGTTAGCACATCTAGGTGCTTTTTGTCTTGTGAAGCTGACCACTATCTTGCACATCTGAAAGTACATTCCCCTCCCCATCCCTTTATAGAGTTTGGAGACCCTTTATAGTCCATGAAACTAGTGAGCGCCCCTTCTGAGAAATTTGTTGCATCCCTATTCCTTCTACAGGCACAATTGCCTCTTCTCTGACTGTTACCTAGTCTGCTGTTCTTCCTTCTGTCTCCCAAAACCATTTTCACACACCATTACACACTGGAAAGTTTGTTTCATTTTTGTTTCTGAAAATTTGGTATGCATTTCTTGTGTACAAATGGATGACAATAAAAATTAATGAACATGTTTTAAAAGAAAATAGTAACAGATGAAAATGATTGTGTTTATGAAGTTGTTTAATTGTCAGCTAATTCTATTTTTCTGCTTTTATTTTTCAGTGGGATGTTCTCATCTGTGCATTCGTGCCAGCTTCCTTGGCTTGGATATAGCACCATATTAGCACCTGCTTTTACTACAGCCTGTAACTAATAAGTCAATAAAGGATGAGGAGATTTGTCTACTGCAAAGTGGTTCTTGCCACTTCTCTCATGTGGGTCTTGGTGGATGTGTTTCTCCTGCTGTACTTCAGTGAGTGTAACAAATGCGATGACAAGAAAGAAAGGTCCCTGCTGCCTGCTCTAAGGGGTAAGATAAAACTTGATGATCACCCTTGACTTAGTTTTGATTGTTGGTGAGTGGTGCTAAATGTAATTTGAATGCCTAAGTGAAATACTTGAATTGGAATTGTTGGCAAGAATAATGTAACAGAAGTCCTTTCAACAATCTAGCCTGAATGCTGTAAAATGTTTCCTGATATACGATAAAGCTCAAAAAGATGCTCAGTGTAGTGCAGCTTTCCTCAACCTGATGCTCTTCAGGTGTCTTGGGGCTACAACATTAGAATTCCCAGCCAGTTTACTCACAAACTGTGCGGACTAGAAATTCACAGAATTATACTCTAATGTATCTGGAGAATAGCAAATTGGGGAATGCTGATCTGGGTTATTATCTAAGGTCCTTCCATCTGGCATTTCAGTCAGAAACTCACAAGGGGCTCAAACAGCACTCTTCAACTTGAATTCTAAACAGTAATTCCTCCAGTTAAATTTGAGTGTAAACATTTGCTACTGTTCATCAAGGGAAGTGTAAACGGTTCACAGAACTGTTTTCAGAGAAGAAACTATGGACCTTCAAGATGAACGTTAACTTTGCATTTTAAAGATATTGATTAGCAAAATAACAGAAGCTTTTAAAAGGTTTCATTGGCTTTTTAATATTCATTGATTTAATATACATTGTTCATGAACAGAAGCAATATGGTTCATTATAAGTACCCAAAACAAATAATCTTTGCTCTAAACATCTATGTATGGATGTGCCATTCTCTTTTTTGGTAAGCAACATTATGCTCTGAAAAAGAGCAAGAAATAAGAAAGACAAAAAAGTCCAGATAATGGACAGTGCAATGCCTGGAGAGAGAAAAGAAGAGAAAGAATTGGAGAAAAATAAAAAATACAAAGACTTGCAAATAGAAATAGAATGACTGGCAAAAGAAAACAAGCATAGCACCAATAGTAATTTGGTAACTTGGGTGCAATCACAAAACATCTGAAGCATCACTTGAATATTATTGACATTGACAAAATCACCACCGGTCAATTGCAAAAAAAAACAACCTGTTTTACTTGGAATAGCTGACATCCTTTGATGATACCTCTAATACCATCAAGCAACAACATCTGCCTGTCCTTAGGAGGACTTGATAGGTGGATAAAAGTGATAAATACAGTCTATATATGTGGCTGACTGTGTGACTAACAATAACAGTAATTCATTAAATTTGTATGCTGCCTGACTCTGAACAACTGTGGGTGGCTCACACAATAAAACAGTAATCAACTAACAATCAAATAGCGAGCTGAAGAAATTAAAGACATGAGAATATCAAGAATCCAAATCCAAACCATTCCTCTAAAATACAGTAGCAAATATAAGCTGTGACTATTATGGACTAATTTTAATCATTGTAAAGTAAGCAATCATTTGAATGCACAGTAGCCAATTACAGTAAGCAGTCATTTCATAAGCCACAAACCGAAGAGGCAGTAAGGTTGGTTTGACAAATTAGTCATGATCAATTGTCCTTCCTAACTTTTTAATATAATTTGTAAAAAAGACTCTGAGTGTCAAATTGGATTGGGATATATCACTTCTAAAAGGTCCTTTTAACTACTTTAGTTTATAAGAGAGGGGAAGTGCAACCCATCAGTTTAATGAATAATGGAGATGTCAATGTATTTACTGATTTGTAGACCAAACATGAGAATAAATCAGTAGTCTCTACCATGCTCTACATATACAGTAGCTGCAGCCTTTAGCCTATTTTGCTAAAAGTGGATGTTCCTGATGAAATGATCAGTTTCTCATTTTTTGAACCGATTCAATCTGCCCAATTGCAAAGGCCAAAGAACCTGATGCAGCAAAAATGTCTCTCTTCTGGGGAAGATCGGAAAATATTGTTTTGTTTGTTTGAATCTTTTAAAGAGAAGTATTATCACCACACTGAATTAATTAAGCTAGGGCATGAACTAGGTCATGAATGTTATATGATAAATGGTTCACTCAACTTCAGAATTTATTACAGAAATAATTAAATCTATACTTACACAATGCAGCACTTCTTATTAAATCCCAGCGCAGTTCTGTTCTGTGAGCACATGCTATAATGTGACTTAGTGATATCCATCTGCTTTTTTCCAATGATTGTCTACTCTTCTATGCTGGAGCTATAATCATAGGGCAGATCTTTTTACCTATTACATATCTAGAAATGTGGCTATTCCTGTAAAGAACATTTTGTACAGAGCTTCACTGTTTGTAAATAATTGCTGTTTTTGACAATACATTTTTGAAGAAGCCATGGGATGCATCCTCAAAATATATAGTGACAAACAATTTCTAAATTATAGGATCCAATCTGGCTCGGTCACCGGGACCAGAGATTTTTGTCTTCCAAACTTTCGGAACTGCTCTCTAGAACAGGGGTGTCAAACTAGATTTCATTGAGCGCCGCATTAGGGTTGTGTTTGACCTTGGGGCTGGGGTGAGCGTGATCAGCTCGATGTCACTCTTGTTGGGGCGCCTGTGGTGGCCTGAGTGCTCTGCCAGTGAAAACGGGCTCTTGAACTCTATTTCTGGCTGTGACGGACTCCTGAACCCCCTCTGCCAGAGAAAACAGAGCTCACGAGGGCCGCACACGACCCTTCTGAGCTCTGTTTTTGCTGGCAGAGGCACTGCGAACCTGTCTTCTGTTTCCAGGGAAACCCTGTGGGTCAGATCTAAGCACTCTGTGGGCCGGATCCAGCCTGCGGGTCAGTTTGACACCCCTGCTCTAGACGTTCCCTGAAGATGGACTCCAGCCCAAGTCCAAAAGCTTGGAAGAGAAATCTCTGGTCCCAGTGACTGACTCAGATAGGATCCTGCAACATTATCCTGGGACACCTGTGCTTCCAGATCCAGTAACACCTAAATTGGGCCCACATTTAGCAGATGCAACAAATTCAATTTCCACTCAGGTATCCTACCAAATAACAGATAGTCACTTTGATTAAAAGTGGTGCTAATAATTCACCTAAAATACACACATATTTTTATGTATCTGCATATAGATCTAAACATCTAAATGGAACAATGTATGTCATTTTGTTAAATCATGGTTCAGTTGTACTTTTCAAATAGCTTTTTCTGAGATCTGGAGAAGCATGTGCATTATTAATCCCTTAATACTTTTAAAGTGCATGAAAATATATCCAAGATACTGTAATTTTCGTTGAGACTTCAGTAAAACGGAGCAATAATATTTGAAAGATCATGTAGCAAAACACTTCCTCAGTTTCCAACCTACCACATATTTACTCTGTTAACCATCCATGTACATACAGCCGTGCTGTTGTCCACTCCAACTCTCTGGTATGCCCTTGATTTATCATCAGTGGCAGTCTTTCATTATCATTTTGTGGTATACAGATTAATAGTAAAATCAGCACCCTTGTTCTTATGCTACTCTCTTCAGTTTCTGATTTAAGCAAGTGACATATTTTTCATGAACACCAAGATCAAAAAGCTTAGCAGAAGTAAGTTCCTGGCAGCACACAGAATATTTAGAATTTGAAACAGTGTTTTGAGTTTCAAATGGATTGTTTTGATGTACTGGAAATGTTCCAGAGTTGTTACCACCATACTACAAATATTGTCTTTTGATACAGCCTTATTTCAGTAAGGTCATTTAAAGCTTAGAGCACTTCCAATAAAGCCTGAGTAGCTGTTTTAAATTTGTTCCCCTGTCTCCTCACAGCCTGTGTATTATGGAGGAAAGTACAGATAGTCCTTGACTTATGACCAGAATTGAGCCCCAAATTTCTATTGATAAGCAATAGAAAGAGTTTTGCTCCATTTTATGACATTTCTTGCCACTGTTGTTAAGTGAACCACTGCAGTTGTTAAGTTAGTAACATGGTTGTTAAAGTGACTCTGGCTTCCCTATTGGTTTTGCTTGTCAGAAGGTTTCAAAATATGATCACATGACTCCAGGCTGCTACTGCAACCATCATAAATATGCATCAGTTGTCAAACATCCGAATTTTGATTATGTGACCATGAGGATGCTGCAGTGGTCTTAAGCGTGAAAAATGGTCATAAGTCACTTGTTTCAGTGCGGTTGTAACTTCGAACGGTCACTAAATGAATAGTTGTAAGTCAAGAACTACATTGTGACTGTATGTTTATGGGCTACCCATTGTACATTGTGTAAAGATGTCCCAACTATAGTACCTTGTGATGTAGTTTGCTTTTGCAGAGCTGGCTCTTGCCCTCGTTTACATATGTTTAACCATTACTTAATCATTGTGTGGTGTGGCTAGTTAAAATGTTGGACCAGAAAATCTTGGCATAATTTTTTTATCTACCAGAACAGCCCTATTTGCTTGGTTATTGGTCAAAACTGGGTTGATCATGTGATTTAAAGAATAATTATTTTAAGATGATCTGATATATGACCTCAATCCTCTTGAAGTCAGAGAGATTAAAATTTCCTAATTGGGGTAGAATTATAGCCTCAATTACTAAAAACATTATCTTAACATTATCTTTGCTAAATAACAATCAAAGATTAAAATGTTTTTCTCATTCCTGGCTGTGAAATCTGAAGTATCTTAGTTTGTTTTTCTTGTCTGTTATGTTTTATGCTGTTAATTAGCAGAGGTTGGATTTGGATGCAAACATGGACTGTTTACCAAATATTACTAAATGCCACCATTACAATTTTAGCTGCTTGTTTTATAGGCCTCCTATGCTTTCCTGAATTAGCTTTAAAAGAACTTCTAGACAGACACACAAATGTAACTATACAAATGTCCTCACCAGTATCACTTCATCTGCAATGCAACATTGTTATGTCCTGATTGAGAGGTTGGAAATATTCTGTATTTGCTTGGTGCTCTTTCAAAGTGATCTCAACTCTTAAGACATGAAGGCATTAACTATGTCTTATCACAGTTCCTTGGCATTCTCCAGGGGAAATAAAATGTTCATAGTGTTTTATCAGGTTAGACAAGTGCAGCATTAAGACTCAAAGTGATAGGCTTGAAAAGAAGTTATTACACTACTGATAAAATTTTATGATCCACTTACAAGGATGAAAATGAAAATATGTCTTCTCATCCTAGTGAGTGAGCACTCTTAGATGTGTTGAAATATTGATTTGTTTGGCTGTTCAAGGTATGAACAAATTGACTACATTCCTCCTTTTGATAGATAGAAACAATGATACTGTAAGTCTTCTGACATTAGAAAATATCAAAGTTAAATAGTTGAAACAGACTCATAAATATACCCAAACTGCATAAGCATATTAAGACATCTGGAGAGTCTTCTGACAAGCCTGCTATTTCTAGTTATCATGCCCTGACTGAAGTTTATCTCTGGACTCCATTCCCCCCCCTCCCCCCCACTGAGCTATTTTCTTCAATCCCAGCATCCTTGATACAGCACATCAAATCAGGACCGAAGGAATTGATATCTCACTGCATCTGATTGAGGTAGATCGTTTTGCAAACACTCTGAGGAATTGTACTTGAAGACTTGCAAGATTGATGTCTCCCTTACCAGGTAGACCAGAAAGGCAACACAACCTGATGAGCTAATTGTACTTTATTGCAAAGCTACATTAACAGAATATTGCAAGTCTTGAAAGTACAATTCCTCCGTGGTATCTTTTACATCTTAAGAAACTAGGAAGGGTCCTCTTTAAGCCACTTGCTCTACCCATTATCCAGCTGTGGGCTATGCTCTCTCTTACCTGATTGTTCACTCTGCAGCATCCCTTTGCCCATTTGCCCCATCTCCCAAGGTCTTTCCCACATTTCATTACAACAGCTTTAGATAATTATTAAACAGCAGTGGAAAAGGACCAAAAACAGAGTCACTAATGGACTAATTACATTGTATTATCACTCAGTGAAACCACAACCATTAAAGTAGTCCTTAATGATATCATAGTTGACAATAACAAAAATCACTGACAGATCAAGTAGGACAAGAGGGATATAACTCTCCCCCCATCCAAGTCCTGACAACAATTTTGCTTGGATCTGAAACTTAGCTGATAAAGAGTCCAAATGAACCATTTCTAATAAAGTGGTTGCAGCTGAAGCCTTACTATGAGCTCAACAGATTTCTGGAAAACGGAAGGTTGGGGGCTGAATGATATTTATAACTCAGTCCTGGGTTCAGGGAGAATTGCTGAAGAACACTGGAGCAGCTGATTCTCCTTCAAAGCTGCAATGTCATCCTTGTCCAAAGAGAGATGTTGATGATCTAGATCCAAGTTGTCTGCCCCCTTCAGCCCTATGAAGGAACCAGGATCACAAGCGGCAGAGCTTATATTAGAGAGCTCTGCTTTCTCAGAGCTCACAGCCCAAAAGGAATCCTAATAATATCTGTAAGTTATCCCAGTCACCTCATTGGAATCTGTCCAGAAGGAATCAAGATGTTGGAAAATTTGAAGGATTTTGTTGGCAAATGCTCACAACAGCTAGTTGGGAAGTCCTTCCTCTCCTCGTTCACTAAAAGGAAAATTTATTTCCCTAAATAAGAGTCAATCAACAGTTTGTCAATGCAGTCAGAAGTAGGAATACATCATTATGGTGTGTGGGCCAAACATGAACTTATACAGCTAGTTCTCAACTTGCAACAGTTCATTTAGTGACCAAAGTTACAACACCGAAAAAAGTGATGACATTTTTTTTTACAATTATGGCCATTATAGCATCCCTATGGTCATGTGAATTAAATTCAGATGCTTGACAGCTGACTCACAGTTATAACGGTTGCAGTGTCTCATGTCATGTGATCTCATTTTGCAGTGTCAATGGGGAAACCAGATTCACTTAACAACCACATTACTAATTTAAGAACTGCAGTGATTCACTTAACAAGTGGCAAGAAAAATCGTAAAATGGGGCAAAACTCACTTAACAAAATTTTCACTTAGCACATAAATTTTGGACTCTGTTGTGGTAAATTGAGGACTATCTGTAACTATAATTTGGTAAGACTCATCTTTGGATTTCCTGCACTGATATTTTAAGCATTTCTAATACTTCATCTCCTGGAGTTTTCCAATTAACTAGGACATACTGGCTGGCAAAGAGTGGTGGTTTGGAGCAATTTTGTCATGAGCCCAATTTGCATCCTGTTGTCAAAGGTTAACAAGGCCCTCACTTGCACTATCTGTGATATCATTGGGAAAAGTCCTAAGTATGCTCTGGAATACATTACATCAAGCATCAAGGTGAGTCCTCCTGTCAAGTCTAGCCCTTCAGAAATCCTGAATGGCAATTAAACTTAACTGGACCAAAAGGTGATGCTACCATGGCACCAGGCTGGACAAAATGCTCTCCATATTGAAACCACCTTATTACTATTCCAAAGTGAATATGTGGTCTAACATAGGGGTCTGCAACCTTGACAACTTTACGACTTGTGGACTTCAACTCCCAGAATTCCTCAGTCAGTGCATGCTGGCTGAGGAATTCTGGGAATTGAAGTCTACAAGTCATAAA
>JANHFM010010255.1:106770-118400 GCA_032468115.1 Grayia smithii
ATAAAGTTGCTAAGGTTGCAGACCCCTGGTCTAACATATGACTTTCTGCATTTGTCACATACATGGTGACCATGAACATTTGGTTTTCTGTCACCCCTACAAGATGGACCAGATGAAGAAATAGGCTTCATGGAAGACTAAAAACTACTTTTATTTAGATTAACTATAATAACATAAGCTTGATCTCCGATTATGCTTCCTCTCTCTCTCTCTCTTTTTTTATATTCATGTGAGGAGTGTCTGTCTGAGACATTTGTGTAATCCTCCCCCATCATTTGGACCTATGAAATATTTTCCTTTATTTTGCTTTAGTAATGAATCTTCCCTCTCTCTGAAGTCATTTTTTTTTATTTTCTGCACATTCCCAGGTCCACACCCAAACAGTGAATGTTGAAGTCACTCAACATTATAGGCACAATGATGCCAGCATTCACCAGAGAACAATCTAACTGAGCAACATCATATTCAGTATAGCAGAAATACACCCAGCCTGTCCTTACAGCCCAATTAAACATCTGTGCACTCATATACCTCACCATCTCAGGAATGAAGTACTTTAGAGACTGATAAATTTTGAAATGACATTGAATGTGGATTTGTTTCAAGATTCTGTCAGTAGAAAAGCAGGATGATGTTAATTTAAAATGTTATACTCAAATACAGTTGAGTTACAGGTGCTCCATGGTTAATGACCCTAATTGTGACCTCTGAGCGAAACAGTTGCTAAGTGAGAAATCATATGACTGCGACTGTGCTTTTTGGCTGAAAAGAGACATGTTTACTCTGTTTCATACCTTTAGCTTTTGTTTGCCTCCTAACAATTTGGAATGCTCAATTCCTTATTGTTTTATACACATTGAAAGCAACATGACCACTCCTTAGCCTAGGGGTGGAATCCACCGAACAAGTATATAGTATTCTCTTGAAATCTCTTCCTCTCCAATCTCTGCTTTGCGAGGAGAGGGGAAAAAAACCAAGCAATTTCTATAGGCAGTGTCTCTTTTATCAGACTCTTTCCTACTGCCAGTGTGATTGTATTATTCTCAATGTATACAAGTGCAAAAAGTTTACTCTCTTGAAATTCCTGTCCAATCCCTCTCTGCTCCGTGGGAAGGGTGTGTGTGAGTGAGGACTACCTGTACTTTATTTTGTTTATTTATAGAATTTACAAACTGGCTCTAGGTGGTGAAGATGAACAATTGAATTTCTGGAAGATGAGTTACTTTCAAACTTCAGATCATTCTGCTTTAATATTTTTGTGGAGTGTTTCATGTAGAATATGTATTTTTAAACAAACAAACATGTTAAGTAGATTCAAGTTTCTCATTTGTTTTGCATAACATTGATTTGTTGATGCTTTGATTGCATAATATATTATATTCTCTTGCTTTAGCACTTACCCATCAAAAGTGTGAAATAATTTCTTTAGCTGAAAGATATTTTGTATGTCATGGGTCCTCTGTAATATACAGATAAACACAAATTGCCTGCAGGGATATTTGTGATGCAGGGTAAGTTAAGCTGAAGCAAATAGCATGTCACTTTTGTCATGTGTGCTATGTTGTCAGCGGGCCATTAGGACACACAGCTGGAACCTGCTTAGGCCAATCTGCTATAGGGCCAATTGATTCTTGGGGGAATTGCTTTCAGTTTTAAGTCATTTTCCTTGCCTATCAGCAATAGGACACATACAATGGTCTTGTGCATGCACTCATCCATGATTACATCTGCCTTTGTAGGACACTCCCATTAAACAATAAACAGTTAATCATAAGAATGACTTTTCATCAGGTTGATAAGTAAAGAGGCCTAGGCAATGTACACAGATTCAACAAGTGGTAGTTTCTAGCGGCCTAGTAGTTAAGTAGATGGGGATGGGAGAATCAGAGCAAACGTTGTTGTTTCCTAATCTGTACCATTGATATATTAAGTGTGGTTATTTATATGTTTTAATGTTTCTACCTCAGTCCTAGTGGATTCTAAGTGGTAGTAATAAATGGTAAATTAGAATGAACTTTAAAACTACAGGTACAAATATTATAGTTATATAAGCACATGTGTGTTAGGACAAGGTGAGTATCTAGGGTTCCAAGATCTGGAAGACACCTGGCTATGTCCCTTCACAAAAAGTATTCCAGAACAACACTGATGGCTGTTTTTAGGAGCTCTCCTATTGTGGTATTTTGATATAAACATATTGCAAAGGCACCAGAAAAACACAATCTGTAAGATAACTTGTCACCCTTCCTAGCTGCTTTTTCATAGGCTGATATTTGGTTGATGTTTTGGGAAAAATTACTGTAAAAATGCTAAGTCCTTGGTGGAATGGCTTTGGTGTTTGTCCATTTGGACACACACACAGTCAGACAAGTGTCTCTGGAGATGCCAAGAATAGCTTTGCATGCAGAAGACTGAGTTTTGAGTAAGTTCAAGGTAGAGTCAAAGAGGCTCGTCAGCAAATTTGAGCAATGCATATTAGAAGAAAAAGGATCTGACTCAAGTTGAGGATTGAACCACTTGGGATTAGGTGGTTATAGAGCCTTGAATTTGGTTATGTCCTGGATTTATTTTGTCAGTTGGCGATTGTTTTATTTACGTTATGTTTAAATAAACAGAGGCATACAGCTCAAAAAAGTTAGCCCACAGCTTCATCCAGTCTATACTCTAGAGGCAGGATCAAGGACTCCAAGACCTTCCTAACCAAGGGACAACCATCATTTAGATTATTTTAAGAACTTAAATTCATATATCACATTTCTAGGCATTTATATATGGCTGTGTGGAGCTTGAAGTGGTATAGTGTGGTGCTACAAAGTATGCTTTTTCTGTTAGAGATCATTATTCTTTGTTTGCTTGGAGGACAAAGGCATTCTTTTAAGGTATGCAGTTTCTCAGAAATAGGAAATATTTAAGGACACCTTACGGAAAGATGATGATGCAGACTGGCAGTTTTTCTATTTTGGTATTTAGATAATTCTGTTTATCTTGTGCAAAATTTATGGCATCATTTATAACTTATAACTTCTGAGAGACAAAAAAGTTCATGCATTTCAGAATCCGTGTGTGTTTGTGTAGCTTTGGGTTTCTTTGTTTTGAGTTCATCTTGGCTAATCTGAAGAATCTTTACACTTTATTTTAAAGTTTGGTGCTGGGTGCATACCACTTAAAATATTATTTTATATTACCAAATTGTCTAGGAAACATATCTTAGGTTGTATTTTCCTTCAGTGTAGTTAGTTAACCTTTTATCAGGCCTGTAAGTTCTAGGCTGCAAAAACTGAGATAACCAATAAGATGACAGCAAAGAGATTTAAAAAAACCCCCAAACCCCTAAAAAGCTATCTGGTGATTGTCTAGAGCACGGATGTCAAACTTGACGTCATGTTGCTGTCACGTGACATTTCGCAATGTTTTCCCCATTCAGGGAGCTAGGGTGGGTGTGGCCTTCACATGACACATCTGCCCTATGGGCCATCAGTTTGACACCCCTGATCTAGAGCAGAGGTGTGGAACTATGGCCCTTTTATGACTGTGGACTTTTTACCCTTTTATGACTCGTGGACTTCAACTCCCAGAATTCCTGAGCCAGCTATGCTGGCTCAGGAATTCTGAGAGTTGAAGTTCACGAGTCATAAATGGGTCATAGTTCAACACCTCTGATCTAGACATATGTAGCCCCACTAGTGTATCTCTATTTGAATAAAAATTCATAAAATCAGAAGCCTGTCTCCCCCTCCCCCCAAGTTTTCTGCATGGGCCAAAGTGCAGCCTTCTTTAATTCATTGTTATATTGGCATATGGTTGATGCTAGTTCATTTTGTGAAGTTTTTTTTTTATTGTTTTGCTTATAACTACATACATACCAAATAAAAAAAATAGAAGTAGTGCTACAGTACTAGTAGTTGCATAACCACCTTGTCATACTATGTGTGTCAAACAGTTTGCTAGAAGGCTTGTTCCACATCTATAAGTAAATGCTGCAGGAATAATCTAAACATGTTCAGATTTAGCTCATTTCAGATAATAGGACTGACAGTTATTGCTTTAAGAGGGAAATAGCTACCAAGTTGTAATTTGCAGTATAGTAATTTGTTGCTTATGGGTAGCACTGTCACGATTGGATGATTGTAATTAAACTTGCCCCTAAACTTTCCAGGAAGCAAAGAGTAAGTTCGTCAAAGGGGGTGTATGTTCTCTTTCTTTCTGGCATAAAATCAGACGTGAATTGGTGCCACACTTTTGCTCAGGAGAACTCAAAAGCATCCAGCAAGGATAAAAACCATAAATTAGCAATTTTAAATGACCTGTACTATATAACAATATAACAGCAGTGAAAAACAGAATAGAACAGAAATAAATTATTCAAAAATCAGAGACTGCTGAAACTCAGTTCAGTGAAACAGCAATTCGCAGCCCAAATGCTCTCCTGAAAAACTAAAGCCTCACCAACTTGCAGAAGGCTATAATTAGAGAAGAGATGAAGCAGCCTACTCTTTTGAAAAAAAATGAATGTAAAAACTAGTTAAGTTCAGCTGCCAAAGTTTTTCGTAGTCTCAATTAAGTGCATTTCTGGGGTATTCAGAAACTCCCTAAATGTGAATGGGAAAAGGTCATATTTCAAGTATACCCTGGTCTGTAATCATTCAGGTAATTTTAAAAAAATCAGTATGTACTTTGGGTTATGCCTCAAAGACAATGTGTTTGTTTCAATGTGTGGGTTGCTACCAGTTCGCGTGAACCGGTAGTGGTGGCAGTGGGAGGCTCCGCTCACCCACCCGGATGCTTCTGCGTATGTGCAGAAGTGTTGCGAGTGCGCCTGCATGAGTGAACCAGTAGCGACGGGTTTTGAAACCCACTACTGATTTGTTTTATATTTCATGTTTCTAGACCACCTCAAGGAGAGGGCTCTGGAGAGTGTATAGGGAGACCATGCAGGCATTCCAACTAGAACTGCCCTCTTTTCTGGTATAAGAAGGCCTTTCCCCCCTTGTTTCACAATCAGGATGTTTTGGGATTTAATTTGGTGATGATTTTGAATTAACTTTATTGTCCTGAGTGATAAGAGTGCTATTTCCTATGTGACATAATTGCACAAATCTCTCATGTTTTGTATTTTCCCTGTTTCTAATTCTGAAATAAAAAAAAAGAAAAAAAACCCATGGGAGAAGTTTTCAGATTTAACTGGAATTTATTAGGTTGATCTGAATTCCTTTGGGAAGTTAAGGTGCTGCAGATTGCTAGGTAGATAACTGTGATTAATGACAGGAGTTTTCCACATTCACGTGGAATTTGGTCTCCTTGTAACTAAAGCAGACTGCAAAGAGTTTGCACTTAGGAGGTTTTCACTGGGATTTATGTGAAATATTTTGAATTATCAGTTTTACAGAGTGACACATTTTCATGAAAAAGAACCAAAGCACTGTGTGATTAAAAGCAAAACCACAGATCCTGTGTAGATGTATATGTAGAGTAGAAAGTAATATAGAAGGGGACTTAGGAATATGCTTGCAAATCCATCCTTGATTTCTGTATAGTTTATAGTTTATTCTATTTACTTGGTCCATTATCCACATGAAAATTGAAAATAAAGATTAAATATCAAAAATACATATGTGGATCCTCACAGAAATGGCAACTTGAAAGCAAGTAACTCCAGGATAAATTCAATGAAAACAAGCCTGTTTTTTCTCTTTTCCGTTCAGGGTGTTTAATCTTGTATGGGGGGAAAAATAGAGATATTTGTTATTTATATGTTTGCCTTGAACACTGTGGTTTTGGACAGCTTACAACAAAAAATATTAATAGATACCATACTTTAAAATACAAAAAAAAAAAAACCTCTTAATAGGTGACTAGGGATTTGATGCAGTTGAAATGAAGTGTCCTTGCTTGCTTGGACTGGTGATTCCAATGTACTGTTTTACTATAGCCATTCATAGGGCTCTACCAGGGGTGTCAAAACGTCATCATGGTGGTGTCACATGACGTATCGGGGACTTTCCCCCCTTCGCTAAACTGGGTGTGGGTATGGCCAGCACGTGACACATCTGGCCCATAGGCTGGGAGTTTGATAGCCTTGGTCTACACAGAATCTGATTTTGAATGTGGTCTAATAGTGTTTTATATATCCTGCCAATTCTTACCTCATGCACCTAAAAAATTCCAAATGAAGGTTGACTGAGAAGCTAAAATGGATGAATCTAGTATTGGGCAAAAGTTGTTGAGTTGTTTGATTGGGATAAACAAAGAAGTGTTGGAAATCCAAATAAATCCAAGAAAATAAAACAGAAACAGAATTTAATAGTGATAATTAGATATGCCAGTTTGTTGTCATGGTTAAGGTACCAGGCTAGAAACCAGGCAATTTGTGAATTCTAGTCCTGCCTTAGGTATGAAAGCCAGCTGGGTGACTTTGAGACAGTCCCTCTCTTTTTAGCCCACAATGTCAGGCCTCAAGCCAGTTGAACAGTTCCTGTCACAGCCAATGGATCAACACTAGGCTGATCTGAGAAAAAGTAGACTCTACTGGCAGGAAAATGCTTAGGAAACAAAATAAATGTTGATGATCATAAGTAAAGAGTTTGCTCAAAGAACGATAATTCTGAGGCACTGCACCATATTTTGTGGGAGAAAAACATTTTTTCCTCCCAGTTATTACCGGTGGATGGGGTGGTGATGTATATGTGAGTCACTTCAATGGTAGTTCTGACAGATATATTTTCCAGGCCTGCATATACAGATTTGGATGATGTGAGTAAGTCCTTGAAGCTGCTGCAGTGAGTATTTGAGAGGATGTGGCCCTTGCTAAAATACATTTCTTAGGAGTGAGGACTACTGAACTTAGGGAGACTCTCTGCATGCACCTCATACCAACCTGTTTCCTTTGTGCAAAGGAAGGGAAAGAAGGAAGAGTTCAAGACCCCTGATCTCTTCATTAGTTATGAAAAAATAAGGGCAATTCAAATCCATTTTCAGCATTGCAGAAGCCCTCCTGTACTTAACCTGGAAGTGGCTGAGTACAGTGGACTTTTTACATAATGTACATAATATGCATGTTTGCATTTGTCCCCATGGAGTAGCCATGAGTATGTGTGTATATGTATATATACAACCCACTTGGTAGTGAGAGAACAAGTTTTGGATAGATTAATAGAGGTTAGGTAGGTTTGTTGTGTAACTTGGATTCCTTATTTAAAGCCAGTTAATGAGAATTATTAGTAGACATGTCATTTCTGTAAATATTTAATTTCTCCATAGCTGTATTACACACTTTCATTCAGATATATAGATTCTTGTTGGGGTCAATGAGATTCGTTTTAGATAAATTATGGATCAAAACTGAAAAGTTCTAATTTTCTTGCTGGAGAGGGATTGTTTTAAATACAAGGTTAATTTTCTCCCAGGTAATACACTATTAAAATTCCTACTGACATTTTGTTTCTTTGCTGCAATTTAACAATAATTGCAACCCTTTACTTGTATATCTGGAATAATGGAAGTTAGGATGGCCTTGCATATGGTGTTGAGTAAAGTTTGCCGCTAGGTTTGAGGTGTTGAGTAAAGTTTGCCGACAGTTATGAGGTGTCAACCATCTTTTCAAGAGTCAAATTATTCAGGATAAAAATAACACTTTAAAACTCCTAATTGCAAAAAAATGTATAATTTACTAGATGCTTCACAGCTTGCAGTAACAGAGCCCTTCTCAGCAGTTGCATCTTTTCCTGGGACTGTAGGGTGGAAGGATTGCTGAATGATGCTATGTCCATGCTCATTTCTACTTCAAAACATTCTCCCCACATCCCTCATTTAGATCTGAAATGCTCAGAACCTAGCAATTAACCATTTAACATATTATATAAATTGGGTAGATATGTTTCATGTTAGACTCTCGGTTTAAAAAATCAATGATCATTTGCTGGAAAAATGTATATGTTGCACATTCTCTTATTTGAATTCAAAAGTAGGAAGGAAGGCTATTCAGTATTTTCTCAAGTTTGGGAAGATCATTATTTATATTGCCACAATATGTAAAGCCTTAAAGAAGTAATTAGATGATGATTCTATCAAGTTGGTGCTGACCTCATATATAGATTTTCTCCAGGATGATTTATTAAAATTGTTGTGAATTATTATGAATTATTGTACAAAATCAAATGAGCATGGACTATTCATTGAGTGTTGCTGTTCTGTGGAAAACCGTAAGAGTTTGCTGTTGCTTTCCCTTCCTCTGTACAGGTAGTCCTTGACTTACAACAATTCATTTAGTGACCGTTCAAAGTTACAACTGAAAAAAGTGACTTATAACCATTTTTCACAGTTACCACTATTGCAGCATCCCCATGGCCACGAGATCAAAATTTGGATGTTTGGCAACTGACTCATATGATAGTTGCAGTGTCCTGGGGCCATATGATTCCCTCTTGTAACCTTATGACAAGCAAAATCAATGGAAAAGCCAGATTCACTT
The DNA here is from genome assembly GCA_032468115.1 of Grayia smithii. Lineage (NCBI taxonomy): Eukaryota > Metazoa > Chordata > Lepidosauria > Squamata > Grayiidae > Grayia > Grayia smithii. The sequence goes on from JANHFM010010255.1 coordinate 115,238, forward strand.
AACAACTGTGTGACTAACTGAAAAACTGCACTGATTCACTGAACAACCCTGGCAAGGAAAGTCATACAATGGGGCAAAACTCACTTAACAACTTTCTCACTTAGCAACTTAAATTTGGGGTTCAATTGCGGTTGTAAATTGAAGATTATCTGTACACATAAATGGAATATGCTGCTTTACTATCATTTATACAAGGGGAAAGAAATCTTAAGGCACCTAATGCTGGTAATCAGAGATGGAGATTTTGCATGACATTCTGGACCAGTTACCAGTTTTTCTTTATCAAATGTTGGGCACAAAACAATAAGTACAGTATTGAATAATAGGGTTGTGCATGTAGGAAATCCGCTCATTAGAGTTTATGTGATTTTTTTTAAAGCAAATGCCTTGTCTGAGCCTTGTGTAGAAACCTAAAGAAAAAAAACCCCAGGTGATTTTAATGAATAGTAGAGCATTTTATGTTACCAATGTGAAGTCTGAGACACTTCTGATGCGTTTTCAAAGTGTGCATAGCTCTGTTTAATAATTAGTTGTTTGTTGTTAACTCCTGACTGAAGACTATACTTTAATTTATGCTGATGTTGCAAATCAAAAATTGCACTCTGGATTCTAGTGTTGGAGCATATTCTAGAAGCATAATTATGGTCGTATATTTTGAGATAAATTTAATTATTGTCTTGAAATAATTTTTGCTTGGCTTTCCTTGGAAGGAATTTTCTACCATTGTAACATATCTTTCTACTTGGTTTCCTCCAGATGCCCAGTAAGGATTTAGAGTGCTCAAGGTGAAAAAGATGTCTCTGTGCATAAGCCTAAAGCTGAAGTGTATCACATTTGGAGAGCCTAAGGTTGGGGAGGGCATATATATGTACGTACATTCTACTGTTAGTGACTGTTAGCATTGTGTTCTGACCTAGGCTTCCCCAAAAAACACGAAGCAGAATCCTGGTCCTGACAAAACCCCTTTTAATTAAGCAAACAGTGAATTCCTCTCATTCACCTTCAGCAAAGGCCTGGCAAAAGGTGAATTTATGACTACAGATCTTATCTAACTTGGAAAGCTGCCATGTAAATATTTTCCAAACGGCAGTGCTGTGCAAGGAAAGTCTTGGCACAAAGTCTCTGAGATTCACGGACAGATCTTCACACTTCTGAAAAGAATGAAGGAATTGTTTCCTGCAAAAGCCCACTCCCCTTTCACTCCTCATTTATTTCCTATGGGAGAGGCCATTCGTCATCAACCTGTGGCTTTACTCCCAAGTCGACCCTTGTTCTTTAGCTGTTCCCTTCGTCTGGCAACTCTGCACATGCGTACACTGGGAACAGGCTCCAGCTGTTCCTCTGCCTCACTGATGTCTGACTGCATATGGCCCTGGCCTCCTCTCTGCCTCCGATGCAGAGCCCTCATCAGAGCCTTCCCCAGACTCCAGGACTGGCCCATGTTCCTCCTCAACCTCCTCACTGTCCAAATCTGCTGCCAAATCTGCTGGCCGCTGGCGGGCCACAACATGTGGTAAAATATGTCAGTATGGTTGATCAAAGCTCTCCATCATACCTCATGAATGCCCCTCTCCTTGGCTTGCTCTGCCCTCTTGCATCAGTCAGGTGCCTGTCACAACAGGTGCTTTCACACCCTCCCTCCCACAGAGACCTTGTAATCCAGCTCCTTCTCCACTAGACTACTATGCTTCTGGGGTTGAACAGGGAGTGGGGGGGCTGGTCCAGGGTCTTCCAAGGAGCTCCTAAGTCTGAAGATCATGTCTTAGGCTTGAAAGCATTTTTATGGTTCTTTGCTTTCTTTCCTATGGCTTTCCGCGCTTGGCAATTTTATTCTTTTTATGAAGTCTGCAATTCACTGGTCAATTAGCATAATAAAGTACATATTCAAAGGGGCAGAAAGAGGTAGGTAGGTAGAGGGAAAACCATTCCTGAGAGCTGTAATATTCAGAAAGAAGTTAGGGATGACTGGCTGAATGGATTTGCTTTGGCTGATACGTTGGTATTGCTGGAAATGGACTCTGGGATGCAGGCTCTCTGCCCCACAGCCAGGAAGATGGGCCAGGCATGGTGTCCGAACAGAAGGACCTGGCAAAGGCAGGGCAGAGCTGGCCCCAGCTATGGCCACCCCATGGGGGAAAGCTGGTGGGTGCCTGGAACAGAACTGGGAAAGAGCCTATCCAGACAATAGGGGTGGGATAGGATGGGAGCAAAGATTAACCAGCAACTCAGCCCCCAGGCTGGCCTGCTGCAGACCCACCTCACCAGTTGCAGTCTCCCTTAACAACAGCCCCTCCCCTTTCCTGCAGCTGACTGGATGTTCGGGTTGGAGAGCTCCAGACAGGAAGGTGGACTGTCTCGCCATCTGTTCTAAAGAGAGACGGGCTGTGATGGAGAGGGAGAAATAGGGGTACGGTTCACTTCAGTCCCAGAGTAAGAACGGGGCTGGGAGCTTCTCGGGAGAGCCTGTCTATCTGTCAGGGTCTCTGTGCAGAGAACGCTTTCTGCACCGTTTTCACGACAGGCAAACCACAGAGCCAAAGATCACAAGTAACTCTTGAAACCTCAAGTGCCACTGTGTATTCAATCTGTCTCGTTTTCCAGCTATAAGTGGGAATCAGCTTTGTAGTAACAGCAGGGATGAGGAGATGAATGGTGCCTGGGGGGCTTTTATGGCAGACCAGTGTCTCTGCCCTCAAGCCAGCCCAATCACATACGCATGTGACTGCTGGAAAGAGATGTCCTTGCAGTTCCAAAACTGGGGAGGGTCTCTAGTGGGTCAAAGACCTCTCAGCATCCCCAAACCACAGAGCAGAGCCCAGAACCCTGGCCTGCAGGCAGTGACACTTTTGGGCTTCCTTGGGGGTGAAATGCTACCAGTTCGCACCGGTTTGGGCGAACTGATAGCAGCGGTGGGTGGTTCTGAGAACCGGTAGCAGTGGTAGCACGAGGCTCCGCCCACCCGCCCAGACATCGTTACTTCCTGGTTTTAACCTCCGCTCCTTCCGCCGCGACCTGAAGATGTGGCTTTTTTACCAAGCAGGCTATGGTTGATCATTTTTAAACTATTTTAAAATTGTCAAATTGTCAAATTTTTAATCTTTCTTATTATTGCCCCTCTTTTAATTGTTGTAGCTGTTTATGTTGTTTGTTTATGTCCTATACA
>JANHFM010010255.1:161932-172003 GCA_032468115.1 Grayia smithii
ACAGTTACTAGTTTGACAGCGATGAGGGAATTATTTGTTTAGCAGAGTGATGGTGTTCGGGAAAAAACTGTTCTTGTATCTAGTTGTCTTGGTGTGTAGTGCTCTATAGCGTCATTTTGAGGGTAGGAGTTGAAACAGTTCATGTCCAGAATGTGAGGGGTTTGTAAATATTTTCATAGCTGTTTTTGACTCGTGCATTATTATTTACAATATAAAAAAAGAAAAGGAAGGGTACAAAATAGAAAAGCGGGGGATAACAATAAGGGGTATACATAGAGAACATGACAAAAATACAGAAAAATGAAACAAAAAATATTAAATTAAATCTCAGATGCTTTTTGTGGCACAAAGGTGATATCCTGGTTTCTGTTCATGTTATATTTCCTTTTTCGATCCATGTTTTGATGTTTCAAAACCAGGTATTGGGATATTGTTCAGTAGGTAGAGATGGATTTGCCAGGTGGAAGCTTTTTCTGGAGCTGAAATGCCTTCACCCAAAAAGTGGTTGAAGCCTCTCAGAAGCGTGCTTATGGAATTCTTTCAACAGTAGTGGCTTTTTTTTGTATATGGGAATTTTTTTTTTGATGCTTCAGGTTTCTTCTTTTTTAAAAAAATTACAATTACGATTTAAAAAATTTAATGCAAACTAAAAAGAAAAAAATTAGAAAATGCAGAAAAGAAAAAAAATAGAAACAAAACTAGAAAAGAAGGGGAAAAATAAGAATATAATAAAGAAAAACAAAGACGTATATAAAGAGATCACTTTTTCCTTCATTACATGTCCAAACAATTTTAGAAACTTGCTATCTTCTCTTAAAATATAAAAAAAATGATCTCTTCTTCCCATGTTCCCTTATCTGTAAACAAATAATATCCTAGAATTTAAGTTCTTTTCATTTTGTTCTTGTCCCTTCTCACTAAATTCTTTAAAGCTTTGACAAGTCGCTTTTGTAAATCCAATATAAGAAGTTATTCAAGTCACTCTTTTGGTTTATTATTTTCTATATTCCTTTTGATTATTGGACATCAGCCAATTTCATTTATGTGTCCAGTGTGATATATTTTTCTGTATCATTGTAGCCTGTCATTTTTAAATCCACCTTCAGATCAATCTCACTTTTATCCAGTAAAACCTGTTCCTCTTTCATAACACCTTTTAAACAGCCTGTATATAGAATCAGACACTATTAAAATTAACTTCTGTGTCCATTGTTCAAAAATATCCTTCAATATGTCCAGTGTTAAAATAGTATGCTCCATTCTGTGTTAGTAAGTTCAGTTTAAGTGTTCTCGAATTGTAATTGTTTTATTTGTAATTGTTTCAATTGTAATTATTTTAAATCTGTTCCTGAATTGTAATTCCAACTCTGTTCTTCATTTAATAGTAATAGAAAGAAAAACATTTTTTCATGGGAAGGATTAGTCCATTTGTAACTTTCCAAAAGTTCTAAACACTCTTTTTTCTGTTTATTTCAAAAGAATTTTATAAGTCATTAAAACTTCTATTTAAAACTTCTTTCACTAAGGATTGAAGAAAACTATCCTGGTCCTGCAAAATTTATCTACCATATTCAAAGATTCCTTAATAGCTGAGAAGCAGTTAACAAGCAGTTTCTGAAAGCAGTTAGAAAACAATTGTGTCCTTTTGAAGATGCCAACTACGCTTGAGGAGAAAGATTATCTTCCAGATCTCTAAACTTGCTGCAGACTGCTGTCTTGTGGTCTCTTCATAAGGAACAACTGCCTGGAGCAGCAATTCTGGGCAGTTGAAGTTCACAAGTCTTAAAATTGCCAAGATTGGAGATCCCTGGTCTGGAGCACTTCTGGACAATCTCAGTTCCCCTCCTTGTCCAGCTCTTCATTCTGCTTCAGTCATCGACACCATTAAAATCTGACCCTACCTCACTTCACCATTTCTTTCCCCCAAATCCCCAGAAATTTCTTTTCTTTTTCAGTTTCTCTGTTTTTTAAACTGTACGCCACCAGAGTGGTTCTGAAGACAGCCAGTTTCTAATATTAATGTAATTTATTTGGTTTGATCTTAGTGTGATAATGATTTATTTAGGCAATATAATTTCAAATCTTGATTTATGGCTTAATATTATATATGAAGCAGGTGACCATCATAATACGATGATTTGACTACCAAATTATGATTAAAATAAACTATGGAAGATGAAGCCAACCACTGCAAATAGATACGGTAAATAGTAAACTGTATAGCACTAAATATATTAGTACCATCTGATTATTTATTTGAAACTTTTTATCCCATCTTTCAGATGTTTAGGGTTTTTTTTGTCTCCAAAAAGTAGTCTTTTAAATAGATTAAACGTAATAAAAGTTACACAATCCTTAATACAAGGTTTTTAAAGACCTGTGTTTGGAAAGAAGAGATTTCCACTTAATCCACCCAGAGTTTGACCTGAGTGGGTAGTTACTGTATATAAATGTAATAAATAAATAAGTCCCTTTCTTTTAATAGAAATTCTCCTTAGGTGCTGTAGAAAACACACAATGCAATATATATGAAATAAATATAAAATGAGATTAAATGAGAATGTGGGGTGGGACTGTTGAGAAACAGACTAACTGAATGTGTAACAGAATAAGATTGTTGTTGTTAGTTGCAAAGTTGTGTCCGACTCATCATGACCCCATGGACAACGTTCCTCCAGGCCTTCCTATACTCTACCATCCTCGAGTCCATTTAAGCTCACACCTACTGCTTCAGTGACTCCATCCAGCCACCTCATTCTCTGTCGTCCCATTCTTGTTTTGCCCTCAGCCTTTCCCAGCATTTGGGTCTTCTCCAGTGAGTCCTCCCTTCTCATTAGGTGGCCAAAGTATTTGAAGAATAAGATTATCCGAACTTTAAAGTTTAAAATGGCTTAATTGGGCTTCTCGAGGCTCTGTATATAAAATTCCATAATGTATCATGCAAATGTTGGTTGGATCTACATTCTGTCACCATAAATCAAGAGATCAATTGAGACTCTCTTTACTCAAATGGTCAGATGATTATGAGAAATGAGCCAAGAAGTCACAAAACAATAAAACAGGTTCCTTGCTTAGTATCTGGTGTCAGTTTAATGTTCTTGTCTTCTTACATAGTGACAGGTTCAAGGGCAGAAATGCAGGCTTTGTCTTCTATTGGAAAGATCTCTGGTGTTACGTAAATAAACATTCACTTAATTATAAAGTATATCAAAAGAGCTGTTGTATTTCCAAAGGGCAACTAAACATCAAGTATGTGTTTCAGTTCTGGATAAAACAAAGCAAACAACAAATAAAGCCGCCTGCCATGCATGCTTTTTCTTTCTTCCCAGAAATATGCTCTCTGGCAAAGTATTGGTTTCAATCCCTATTCCATGCAATGGCATTTGTCATTAAAGAAAATTCTTCTATTGCTAACTCACCTAGGGACAAATTATGAACCAACCAGACAGAGGTGGTATTCAGCAGGTTCTGACCAGTTCTGGAGAACCGGTAGCATAAATTATGAGTAATACGGAGACCCGGTAAATACCACCTCTGACTGGCCCTGCCCCCAATCTATTCTCTGCCTCCTGAGTCCCAGCTGATTGGGAGGAAATGGGGATTTTGCAGTAACCTTCCCCTAGAGTGGGGATGGAATGGAGAATTTACAGTATCCTTCCCCTGCCACGCCCACCAAGCCACACCCACAGAACCGGTAGTAAAAAATTTTTGAATCCCACCACTGGAACCAGCCCTGAATATTGCCAATGGAACTTTCATTGTTTCTTCTTCTTCATTTGCAAGATAGGAATAATTAATTACCTTATACAGGTAGTCCTCGACTTAAAACAGTTCATTTAGTGACTGTTCGAAGTTACAATGGCACTGAGAAAAGTGACTTATGACCATTTTTCACACTTATGACTGTTGCAGCATTCCCATGGTCACATGATTTACATTTGGATGCTTGACAATGACTCATATTTATGACCGTCGCAGTGTCCCAGGGTCACGAGATCCCCCTTTTGTGACCCCAGACAAGCAAAGTCAATGGGGAAGCCAGATTCACTTAACAACCGTGCTTCTAGTTTAGCAACTGCAGTGAAACACTTAACAACTTTGGCAAGAAAAGTTGTAAAATTGGGCAAAACTCACTTAACAAAATTCTCACTTAGCAACGTAAGTTCTGGGCTCAGTTGCGGTTGTAACTCGAGGGCTACCTATATACATTTCAGAAGCACCATTTAAAATTGTAATGATTACTTCCAGCCTAGGATTGTGACAACCTGGAGCCAGTCCATATGCTTTACTAATAAAGTGTTTGAAGATGTTGTATAATGTAGGAATCATTTAACTTTTCCCCTTCCAAACTTGGACTTTAAAAAAAGGTAATGGCTGTAATAAAAGTCATGCAATCCTTATTACAGGACTTTTAAAGAACTGCATTTGAAAAGGAGACACTTCCATTATTTCCTCCCCGCCTCCTTTTTAAATCCTCGCTGTGTGTTGGGAGAAAGTTGTTAGTGCACCTCATTGGCAGCAGAGTCTACCTTGTGAAATGAGTGTAACTCTGTTTTCTGACTTAATGGTGCAAGGCTGTTCAACCATGAAATTGCTTTCTTCGTGTAGTTTAGCTTCAGTTTGCATGGACAGCCGCAGCTAAGAAAACTTAAGAGCAAGAGTGAAGGCAGCAACTTCCAAGAGCCAGTTGACATTAGGGAAAATTGGGGCACCAGAGTGACTCATTAGCCTAATCAGTCAGTCATATCTAAAAGGCAAGGCTGTTTTATGGCATTTCTCAACTGCCTCTGGTAAACTGCAAAAATAGTCACATGACAACAATTTACAACATTAATACTTAAAATAATCCAAATAATTGAAAAATATAATATGCTGTCTTAACCTTCCCATGTGTAGTAGTTCTGTGCATAACTGATTCTTTATGGGGCATACACAATATGCTCCATAAAGAGCCAGTTTGGTCTAGTGCCGGGATGGCGAACCTATAGCGTGCCATAGGTGGCACACAGGGCCCTCTCTGACTGGATGCGAGCCGTCTCCCTAGTTCAGCTCCGCTGCGCATGCGCCTCCCGCTGGCCAGTTGGTCTTCAGGTCTCTGCCATGTATGTGTGGTGGGCGCACGCATGTGTAGTGAATTGGGCACGTGCGGGGTGTGTGGCATATGCACGGGGCAGGCCATGTGCGGGGGACCACGAGCACATGCACGGGGGCACACATGCATGTGTAGGGGCAGAGCGTGTGCAGAGGGGCTGCATGCGCATTGCATTTTAGGCATTTGGGTGGGAATGCATATTCACGCGCACACATGCTTTGGACACTCGGTCTGTAAAACGTTAGCCATCACTGGTCTAGTGTAACCCACCTGGCTAGAAACCAGGAGATGGTGAGTTCTAGTCCTGCCTTAGGTATGAAAGGCAGGTCATTCTCTCCCAGTCCAATTCACCTCACAGTATAGTTTTTGTGGGGAAAATAGGAGGAGGAAGGAGGGCTATGTATGTTCACCACCTTGAGTTACTTATAAAATAATACAGGAGGGATAAAAATCTAATAATAATGAGATTCTTCAATAGCTTTGACTTCTCTTACTTTCATCTTGGTTATCTGTTCTGAACCAACTAGCATCTTCTTCCTACCTCACCAATACATTCATAAGAAAATAAATTTTAACTCTCACCATTAATCGTAATATTTGTACATTGATCCTCTAACTGGGTGGGACAAAAATTAATATTTCGAGATGAGCACATTTAAAAATCTCTTCTATGAATTGTACAAGAAGGAAAGGGAAATTATAGCATCAGTTTATACATGCCATAAGTAAAATAATAAGAACAAAAAAAAACATTTCTACATCAAATAATTCTAGCAAAGTCTGATCTACTCAGTTGCAGAAGGAAGAGTTGTTGGGGCATGTTAGAAAAAGTTGTGATTTTATAACAGAAGCTCTTCTCTCTAGCCTCCCTATTATATTTCAAAACTTTAGAAAGGTGTGATTAGTTACACATTTTCTACTACCTTGGAACTGGTGTCAGAACGAAAGTGGTGAATATGAATTTGCCTTTAACTAGAATAATTACATAAGGTGCTGATATATACCCATATGCATCTTGGGTATATATCAGTATATTACATAGCTCTCCCAGCTGATCCAATGCATGCAATGCTATACTCAACAACTAGATTATAGATCCTAACTGCATAGAACATCAGCACATTTGGGGTAAAACCGGTCATTGGTACCCTTGTAATTTACTGACCAAAATGTGCTGTCCTTACCATTAGCAAGAAATGTTGCATGCGATATGGGTATAGGTAAGATCAGCAGCTTAGTCTATATCTTCTATTAAAAGCATTATGTTAAAGTCTTGATTAACCAAAGCCTTAATGGGCAGCAGAGGTCAATATTTACTGGCCCATCTGTGTATAATAGATTTGGAAAGGAGCCTGATACTGTGGAATGCAATTAATGGAGAAAGTGAAGATCAAAATGAAATGAATGCCAAAGAATTGGTTGTTGCAAAAGCAGGAATTCACAGGTTGCTGCAGAGACATCCTCAAGGGGAGGAGGAGGAGAAAGTAAATACCAAAAGCAACATTGCATTGTTGTGATGCAAACCCCACTTCTTTTGTACGTAACATTGCTCAAATGTCCTAAAGAGGCAGAACGTTGCAATATAATGCTTTTTAATCTTGGGTAGACACCTCTCGGCTAGTGACAGTTGCACATTATTCTCCAATCCACTGGAAAATAATAGAATATGATAATAAAACAACCAGAGGTGAGTTTGGGGGGAAAAATGTGCAAAATTCAAAATGAATGAAAATACCCAGGGAAAATTATTCTGATTGTTAAGTGTGCCTGAAAAGGTGTTTGGCAGAATTCTCACTGCAAGAATACTAGTGGTGAAATCAGCAAAATTTGAAAGTACAGTGCAATTATATGCTGGCACTGGAGTGTACAGACTAGAATTCAGTTTTCATTAGGTGATTGAGAAAGCTTCGAATGTAAAAAAGAAAATTTACTGTACATTTGTTGATTTAAAGAAAGAATGTGATAAATACAACTAGTTTTCGCTTAAGGACCATTCATTCAGTGGCTGTTCAAAATTATGACAGCACTGCAGCAGCAACAAATTATAGTTATGGCTGGTCCTTGAAGTTACTGGCCACTCTAGTCGCCTCAGCACGTGGTCAAAATTTGTGTTCTTGGCAACCCACTCATGTTTACAACTATATTCAGAATAAAATCATCCACAAGCCCAAAAAAGTTAAGTCAACATCAGAATTTAAAGTAAGTAATGGTTATCATTTAATTCAGTTTTCCCCCCATATACCCAAATATACAAAATAGTAATTTTGTTATGTTATTTCTTTATTATTTACTTTTTTTTGGAATACAAACAAAATAACAATGATATGTTGGCACCTGCTGATCGTAAATGCAGTCTTACTGCATTTGTGAATCATTGTGAATAGATTCTTTCCAGAGTTGAGGGAATAAAACTCATATGGATAACTTGACAACATTAATTAGTAGACGGTAAATACCAACGTCTTGTAATAAAAACAAATATATAAGCAATCACTTTTCTTTTCATAGCTTAAAAATCTGATTTGTCACAGAATTATTGTTTTAATTCCTGCTTTGATATTCTTGACAGAAATCCAATTTTAGGAGGAAAATGAAATCGGCACACCTGTTATCTGCTTTGTGAAATACAACCTTGAAGGTTATGTTAAACCTATTAGCAAATTCTGAGACTGGAAGCTGAGAGTGATACAGAATATTGTTGCTTTACTAAATCCTGCTAACTTAATTTCTGAATATTAAAATAGATTTCTTTATATTATTTCTAGGTCATCTAGCTCCCAATGAGTCAGCTTACAGATAAAAAAAACCCTTACAAACAAAAGTAGAAAAGATACAACACACACAAAAAAAGAATCATGTCAGCCCCATGATTATTATACCTATAGCCCATAAAAAAACCCTAATGTATTATTGCAGTGTTTCTCAACCTTGGCCACTGGAAGATGTGTGGACTTCAACTCCCAGAATTCTCCAGCCAGCAGAGCTGTATTATTGGGTCACTGAATTGTCTCATTCGGTAGCCTTTCTCCTAATTTCCTTAAAAAAACATATAAGTAGACTTAACTCAGCACTGTAATGAAGTCTGCCATTACAATTCATGAGTTATGACAGTTGTTGAGGTGACCATGTGTTTGCCTTGCTTAATTAACCTCACTCGTGGTCTCCTGATGTAGTTGTAAAGTCCCATGGCTGCCTCCACCCCCTGAGGCACCCCATGCTCTGCTTCCTTCCCCTTGGGGGTCTCTGTAGGCTTTGGGCCTGTAGGCCTTGGGCCCCACTAGGTCGTAGATTCTCCTCCCCACCCTTTGTCACTTACCTTCTGTAGAGCTATCATGAGGAAGAGATTAGATAGATAATAGTGTCTTGATAGGATTCTCATTCCGTGTTGATATCCATTCTGTGTTGCTCAAAATAAAGAGAGACAGACAGAACCATGATGACATCATCTTCCAATTCAGAGAGCCATGAATGACTTTAATGGAAGGCATTTTTTATTTCTTCAACACCATCTCTCATTATAGGATACATATTTTCTTTCATGTACAAATGATGGACTCTATTTGGATGTATTATTAATTGCCTTTTAAGAGTATGATGGGACATTCATCATGATTTTTCACTTAACATCATGGAATTACAGAACACATTCAAAACATTTTGATTTCCCAGCCATTTTCCAGGTTGAAAACTAGTCAGGGATGGGGAAAATGCTTCCTCCCTATTAAATGCATCTTTTATTAATTAATTTTGGGTTTTTAAAGAAATCTCATCTCTATGAGATTAAGCAATCATTCTTATTTTATGAAGGAGTATAGTTGGGATAACGTGCCAAGAATTTGCAAATCATCCATTTCTCTTATTTCAGATATGGAAGGAATGATTAGCTTCTTAAAACAACAGTTTTAATCTGAAATAATCCTTCATCTCTTGCTTTGTTCCGAACCCTGGCACAATAGCTTTTTGAGCTTTTAAGTAAATTAAATTCTTACATACAACAACTTCTAAAAAATTAATGCTGTATTTAGAGTTTGGAATCTCCAAGGAAAGCTTGATATTCAAAGCCACATTTGCAGCACGTCATCCTTATGAACAGTGACAGCTGAAGGTGTGAGTGAAATCTCTTTGTTCTTGGAAACTGCAAATCTATTTAAACTGCATAATAGAACACTAGAGAGCTATTTCCTTGACACATTTCCCTATCTATCATCTCCAAAATATAAAAATTGATTGGGTGCAGAAAATTTTGGTTTATATCAAAGGAAGCAACATTGACTCTTAGTGACTGCCTGGACAAATCTCTGCAGTTTTCTTAGCTAGGTTTTTTTTGGAAGTGGGGTTGCCTTTGCTTCTTCCTAGGGCTCTGAGAGTGACTAGTCCAAAGTCACCCGGCTGGTTTAATGCTTAAGAGGAGACTAGAACTCATAATATCCTAGTTTCCAGCCTCTTATCTTAACCACTACACCAAACTGGCAACCCCAAAATACTAATATAGTCCTTGACTTAACAATAGTTCATTTCGTGACTGTTCAAAGTTACAATGGCATTGTAAAAGTGACTTATGGTCATTTTTCACACTTACAACTGTTGTAGCATCCCCATTGTCATGTGATTTACATTCAGATACTTCACAACCGACTCTGTCCTGGGGTCATGTGATTGATCCCTGTATGCAACCGTCTGACAAGCAAAGTCAATGGGGAAACCAAATTCACTTAACAACCGTGTTACTAATTTAACAGCTGCAGTGATTCACTTAACAAATGTGACAAGAAAAGTCATAAAATGGGACAAAACTCACTTAACAAATTTCTCACTTAGCAACATAAATTTTGAGCTCAACTGCGGTCATAAATTGAGGACTACTTGAGCTTAATACCGGTAGATCACACCTCGTGGTGTGATCAGAACAATCTGCAACTGAACACACTCAAAACTGTAGAAATGGTGGTGGACTTTAGGAGAAACCCTCCCATACTACC
>JANHFM010010255.1:186699-203325 GCA_032468115.1 Grayia smithii
TATAAGACGCACCCAGATTTTCACCCTCTTTTGGGGGGTAAAAAGGTGCGTCTTATACTCCGAAAAATACGGTAATAAAAAAGGGGACCTTGGAGATCATCTAGTCCAATCCCCTGCTCAAGCAGGAGAGCCTATACCACGGGTGTCAAACTTGATCATGTCACATGACATATTGTGACCATTTTTTTTGCCTTTGCGGAGCTGGGGTGGGCGTGGCCTGCACGTGATGCATCTGGTCCACGGGCCGCCAGTTTGGCACCCCTGCCCTATACTATTTCAGACAAATGGTTGTCCAATTTCTTCTTAAAAACTTCCAGTGTTGGAACACCCACAACTTCTGGAGGCAAGTTGTTCCACTGATTAATTGTTCTGTCAAGAATTTTTTCTTTATTTCTAGGTTGGGGTTGTCCTTGATTAGTTTCTTTGATTGATCAGATGCTTTGGACAACAGGTTGACTCCTTCTTTGTGGCAGCCCCTTTCTATTGTATTTATTTTTATAAAAATACTTTTATTGAACATTTTTTCAAAAAAAATAAAAGAGTACGAACTAAACTCAGAAAAAGAAAAATAGAAAATTGAAAGTATAAGAAAAGGGACGAAAAGAAAGAGGAAAAAATAAGAAAAAGAGAAAAATATTTAAAGAAGTGACTTCTGATCTTCATGACATATAGAAAGAAACTTAGTGATTCTTGACACACACACCCATTAGATTACATGCAAAAATCCCTTATTTTTATAATCCATTTCCTATTTATACACAAATGCATAAATCATTAACACCTCACTCCTGGTATCAGCAAAAAGACCATCAAGGGTTCCTAGATTTTTATAGAAACCTGCTTTGACATGACCTTGGTCAAACAAGCCAATTTTGTACTCCTTCTCTTTGCTTCTAACAATTTTTAATTCAGATGTCATGGGTTTTGATTTCTGCAGCTTTTCTTTTTCCCATTGTGAAGGTTCTTTGCTCTCCAAGGACCAGACACACCACAAATCTATACAAAATGCTTTATTGGAACACATACCTTCCCCAACAACAATCTATTGCTCTGGTCATCACCATTCTCTAAGCTTTGCAAGTGATAAGCTTTGCCATGTGAATATGTCTTTAATACTTTGTCCTTTGATACTTATTCTTTTACTACTTAGTTCAAACCAAAGTTTCTCTGTCTTTAAAGTAATGCAAACCTTTATCTTTTTCCAAATGTTCTTGCACTAGTTGGGTTGAGATGCTGCTTCAGTGTGGTTACTCATTTTCTAGTTGCTGCCAAGTTCTAGGCAAAGGTCCAAGCACCAGGCAGAACTCCTGCCAGGATGTACTTCTCACTATAGCTTGTGGTCCTGACAGTTGAATAGTCTTGTTCTATCTGCCAATTTGTAGACATCGGCTCTGCTTCATCTTCTGTAGGTGATTTGCCTTTAGTATTCCTGATAACCTCAGTTTCTTTCCCATTTTGCCTTAGCATTTGCTTTTGTAAACTGAAAGACTAGAGAGGGTGAAGCTGCCTCTGAATGTCAGCACGTCCTTGAAAATATTAAGAGTGTGGCTTAATTAGCCCAGCAGCTGGAACACCAGCTTACATGCTTGTTAGTACAGGTCTAAGAGAAATGGGGGTGGGGGATTGGGACTTGTCTGCATGATTGCAGCTGCTTTTCAAACAAGCACATAGCAAAGGCTTCTTATCAAAGGCTTCTTTAGGGCTTTAACAAACTTTTATAAATCCATAAGGAGTCATTATCCATGCCATTCTCCTGGTTTATCATTTGTGTCTCCATTTTAGCTGTCATCTCTGTTTGATAAGCCACATTTAAAAAAAAATTTTTTTCCAGCATTTCAACAAATTCTTAGTTTTCTAATATTTCTGCATCAGATGAGGTTTGTTTCAGCTCTTTTAGATCTTTCAAGGTATTTGCTTTTAAATCTGGCATTTGTTCCTCAACATCTTTTGGAAATAATCTATCAATAGAAGCAGATGTTGTTGATATTGTGGCTGCTAGATTTCTGCTCTATTCTTCAAATATCTTCTGGAGTGTTTAAAATTTAAAACCACTTTCTGTCATTTTGTGCCAATGCTAACAAAACCTATTTTTTTCTCATTTATGCCTAGGGTCTTTAGTCTCTAGTGTCTACTTTCTGAAATCTTAAAGTCTTAAATTTCTGTTGTGACTTAAGGCAGACTAAACACTTTTAGTTCTCATGAAGTTGCTATTTATTTATATAATTATTTTCAAAATCTTATAGCAAAAGTCCTACTGCTCCAAACTGTTTGGCCCCTTAACTCATTTGTAACTTTTTTCAAATTAAAGTGTTAAAGAGCTGTTTGCCATTTTTTAAAAAGGTTTTCTACATTCTAAAGCTTATAGTTAATTTTTCTTTTATTCTAGAATCAAGGTAAACTGACCAGGTAGCTTTGCAAAGTTGGGTTTGTTTGTTTTTTAAAGATCTATTTTAGTCTTAAATCAATTAATTAATAGGTAATTTCCCAAAATGATTAAAAATTAGTGAGCCCAGTGTCCTTAAAACAACTCCTTATCAATTGGGATAGTTGGTTATGCTGCCTGGGGAGGAATATATAGGAAACTTATACTCACAAGTGCAAATTTTTTAACAAAATATTAGAGTGATTTAGGATAAAGCACCTCTAAGAATCCTAAGAAAGCTTAACAGTGTGAATGTTTTGCCCCTCTTATTTATTGTACTTGCTGTTGATTTGATTAACTGTGATGGATGGGATAACGTGTGGAAGAACATTTATAATTCTCTTGCAATTGGTATATCATCACCTAGTAGATGTTAAGTTTACTGGACTCTTAAGCACTGTAGCAGCAGAAGGAAGATATTAAAATAGCACAGCCCATAGATTAATGAAGTTCAATTGTGCTTTGACAGCACTTGAGGAATTTATTGACACCATGATAAGTGATTCGGTCAAAACTCTGAAAAGACTGGCATAGAAATGTCTGATACACTTGGTCCTGTCCAGGTGATGCAAAGCTCTCATACAGAATAACTAAACGGACTTCTGAATTGTTTAGCATGGAATGATTTCAATAGAGTTAGAGTGACACTTTAATAAACGCAGCACAGAGTCTTTCTGAAGACCATATTATACTGTGACATTAGTGATTGTGCAGAAAACCACACCTCATTGCGTCTGCTTTGCTGGCCATTCCAATAGAATTGTCACCTGTGTATGTCTGTGAAACACACAGATAATGGGAACAACTTTTGCATGCCTTACAAAGAAGCTGTCTTACTGCTTTAAAAAGGTGCCACATTCACACACATTTTTATAATTCAAATCTTTGAAATACTTTGTGCAGCCCTAGGAACACATCATCAAATGCATCTTTCCCCCAGTGACTGATTTACTCTAGTCTGTAAGATGATTAACCAAATGCCTTGACACATTTTCTTTATTTCAAAGCAACCATGACTGTTGTTAATTGTATCAAGGAAGTAAAAGGCTTCTTGATGTTCTTTTGCTGTCCTTTGTTCCTTTTGACCATTTTTTTTTTGCATTTGAAATCCTCCAAAAAATTCTTTTAGAAAAAGGTGGTAATTGTATATGAGAGACAGATGAGCTTTGATTAGGAAAGACCCTGAATCACATATTTTCCAGATGTGAGCCTTTAGAGATTAGATGGAAGAATTTATTAAGTTCTAGACTATGTGCTGAATATTAACAGTACTTATGGAAATGTTAAAAGGAACAGGCACCCAAAATAGAGAACTATTTCAATATATCATTGAAATAGGTAAAAAAATATTTGTAGGAATCTGATTCAAAGATTCAACTTTGGTGAATTCCCAAATCAAGGGATTACATAACTTGAGTAATGCATTTGTTACATTTATGCAGTATTTTTTGTAATAGCGGGAGAGAGAGAGGAAAGAGAAAAGGAATGACTAATGCCTTACCAGGCATTGGTTTTGGGTAAAACTGGTTCAGTAAGAAACACTGCAATCAATTGTGCCTGAATCAGAGTTGTTTACGCTTGGCATTATAGAATTCTCAAGGTAATCAACTTCCCATTTAATAGGCTGAGTCTATTCCACATATTTTAAAGGCAAACTTGCAGTTCAAATAATATAAAAATATACCCCCCAAAAAGCTATATAGCTAAAGAACTAAGAATGCTTACATTAATATGAACGTTTAAACATTTTGGATTGTAATTCATATTTCTCACTATCTTTTTAAAAAAAAATATTGATACATTTTAAGTTACATTTACTAAGATTCAAGAAGTTGCAAAATGGATGGAATGCACACATGAAAATATTTACTCTTGTGTTTCATATGAGCTACAATGAATTAATAAGATGTATGTGATTGTAAATGTTTCTGTGGGCCTATTCAAGTTGATCACATTTCTTAATTACAGAACATAAAATATTGTATTGGAAAGGATAACCTTTCATCTATTTGGCAGAAATGATCAAAGTAGATAATAGAATATCTTCCTTTCCCAGCAATTAAAATATATTCTTAACACTTTGCAAATATAGAGTCTCAGGGCTTGAGTTCTTTCTGTTTTTTCTTTATCTTTTATATCATTCTTGTAATCTATAATTTTTAAATCCAGATTTGAATCAACCTCAGTCTTAGTTTGTTAAAAATAGACAATATTAAAAGTAACTTCTGGGTACTTTGGTCCTGAATATCCTTAAATTTGTCTCAAGTTAGAATAATTTACACCATTTGGTATTAATGGCTCTTTTCTCCTTTAATTATGTTTAATTCTTCCTAGTTACTTCCAGAATTCAACCATCAAAGACTCTTCTTATCATGTAATTTTCCTGATAAATAGTATTTTTCTATGGGAAAATTACTTATACTGTACTTAATTTCAAAATGTTAATGTTTTCTCCCACACAATTACATTTTTCCACAGGAAAGATCCTTAAATAATTTTCAATTATTCATTTTGGCCCCTTAATCCATTTGTAACTTTCCAAAGTCAACATTTCTATCACTCTTTTGATGTTTATTTCAAAAGAAATTGTAAAGTCTTTAAACTTGCACGGGGCCTTTTTCACTAAGAATTGAAGGAGATTCTCATGATGTAATGAAACTTCCAGGTTCTTAATATCCAAAAAGCACTTAAGCAATTTCCAAAATGATTAAGAAAAGGGAGTATGCAAATCCAGCATCATTTTGAAGTCTTGGGACTGTGGCTTAGGGTAGCATAGGGTAGCATAGCATAGCATAGCACCTTGATGGTGAACCTATGGCATGCGTGCCAGAGGTGGCACACAGCGACCTCTCTGATGGCACATGAGCCGTCGCCCCAGTGCAGCCAGTTTGTCATTCCGGTGCAGTTGTCATCTTTGCTCACTGCAGAGCTGTCTTCAATTTGTCATAGCTTCCCCAGAAATTCCTTTTATCTTGAAAACAATTGCTGAAGAATTATTCAAAGTGACTGAATAAGATATCAAAACAAGACAAAAGAGAGGAGGTCACACATATTGAAGCCAAGGGTTCAACAAGAAGCTCTTGAGGGATTCTATCACCTATTTTTTTTTCCATTGGTGCAATTTTTCTTTTTCTTTTCTTAAATAAATTATGTCTCTCTACCTTCACATGCTTCCTTTAAATCCTTTCAGAAAACATGTGCTGATGGGCTAATGGATTTCTCTGGTATTTTGAGGCATTTGTACTTAAAAGGAACAAGGCTTTGTTAACTGCCTTGCCTTAATTTAAATCTTGTAATGATACCAGATCTTCCTAATGAGTTTTGAGGATCAAACTCAAACAAATTATGAAGCTTATACTCAACAGCAAATGTTTTTATCAATCTGTACATTCCTTTAAACACAAGTAAATGTTGCCAGCATTAATGGCAACCAACAATGCTATTCTTGCTTATGCACCATTTTATTTTAAGCAACTTTCTGTTACGACACCTCTCCCAATATTTGTAGGGGAAATTATTGAATTGTAGGTTTCTAGAAATATTTTTAACAGTTTTGATGGTTCCAGAAGTCAGAGACAGTGTTGACATATTACAGCTGATTTAACTTTATAGGTAACTGCTGGTCAGGTGTTTAAAACATTACCTTCTTCCAAACAGACAGGTCACTGAATATTTGCCTTGCTGAGCCAGCTTTGTGGAATATTTACGTTATCTGCCTGTTGTACTTTGCATATTCATAAATACATTTTATGTAGTACTAACTTAGAACTAAAAAAAATAGGAAATCACTTCTAACTAGCCCATTTTTCATTATGCATGGCCATTTATAGAGTCAGTGGAATCTATCTTTTCAATGACAAAAAAAAGTGCTATTTTAAAGGAATAAAAAATATACACTGTTTCAAAATTATCAAGTAATTGAGTGGAGGAGATATCAGCTTTGCTGAAGTTGCTAGGATTTATGGCAAAGGTTAATTGATTTAGTGACTATGTTGTTAAAATCTGCAGGTAATTGTTATTTAAGGCAATTACAGCAGAAAATAAAAATAATTTACTCCAAGAGCTTTACAGATACCTCCATTACTGCACTGAAAAGAACTTTTAGATTATTTTAAAAACAGTAATACCTTAGTGTTAAAAACAAATATTCCAAAATACTTCAGAGCAAATTCAGTCATTTTGTTTCAAATAAATTTCAGAGTTTTACTGTTTTATTGCTTATCACAATTAAACATCATTTTACTAGTTTTAGTTACCTTACAATCTTTAATAGTCAGCTCAATTCATTTTGAATGTCTATTTAATTTATTTATTAAATGTATGTACCCCCACTCTTCCCAATAAAGTGATTCTGGGTGGCTTACAAACTATAAAAAAAGATAAATACAAAAACAATTATAACTACATTGCTAGATAAAGACTAGAACCAAAGAGTTAGACAGCATGAGAATGAGATCTTGGTCAACCAGTTCCAGCAATGGAACTCAGGGCCTCAAGCCAACCAGCAAAACCAGGTTTAATAGTCTCCCAGAATGCAGTTCTCACTTTCTATGATAAAGTTCATAGGACTGGGGCCACACTGGAAAGACTCTTCTCCTTAACCTCACATGCCAGAATTCCTTAGTAGAAGTAGTTCTCAATTTACAACAGATTATTTAGTGACCGTTCAAAGCAATCAGGCAAACTGGTAGCAGCAGTGGCGGGAGGCTCCGCCCATCCAGCCGGACATCTCTTGGCATGCGCAGAAGCATCAAGTGCATGAGCACACCCACGCCCACGAGCGTACCAGTAGTGACAGGATTTGAAACCCACTATTAGTGCAAAGATACTATGCCACTGAAAAAAGTGACATGATTGTTTTTCACACTTATGACCCTTGCGACATCCCCATAGTCATGTGATCAAAATTCAGATGCATAGCAATTGACTCATATTTTTGACAGCTGTAATGTCCCAGGGTCATGTGATCACCTTTTGCGACCTTCTGAAAAATAAAGTGAATGGAGAAATCAGAGTCACTTAACAACTATGTTACTAACTTAACAACTGCAGTGATTCACTTAACAAATGTGGCAAGAAAGGTCATAAAATGGGGCAAAGCTCATTTAATAAACGTCTTGCTCAGCAACAAAATTTTGGGCTCAATTGTGGTCATAAGTTGAGGACTACCTGTATATTGAATAAACAAAGATAATGGTTGCATACGAAGACCTTTGTTTAGAAAGGAGATTCTTGAACATGCTTTTTAGGGAGTATGTAGGAAACAAAGCTTTACAATGCTAAAAATGAAATCCTACATTTAAAGGTATTATGTAAAATATTATGTTTTGAAAAATGTTGATGCATTTTTGTTTTTGAAATGGTGATGCCATTTTATGGTTTTTAATGCCATTTGGGCTTTTGAGATCACAATGCCTGTAATGAAAAGCAGAGCTGCAGAGCATGTAAGTAATACTTTTTCAGGTAAACCAAATAATCTGTGTTGATGGCAAATGAATGCCAGATAGATTTGCAACTATCTTTGAAATAAACAGAAGAGAAGTGTGATTAGATTTAGGGGTATGGCTGGAATTAACTTTAATAGAAGAAACTTGACACTGTGGAGAATCTTTCTCAACCTTGGGCAACTTTAAGAAGTCTGGTCTTCAACTCCTAGAATTCCCCAGCCAGCAAGAAATCCTTCTCCTCTGACCCCAGCTCCATAAGCAGTTCCTTCCCTTCCTGTATCTTAAGTCCAACAAGCCCTGTGGTTTAAAATGTCCATCCCTAACAGGATTCTGTATTTCACTGCACAGTGAATGTTAGAAGTTTGTTTATTCATGCTACAGAGCCAGCATAGCTGTGTCATTTTTCTTGATAGCTCTACTATATAATAATAAGAAAAAAAACCTTACTTAATCTCTTTGGCCCGTCTGTTAGATAGTAATTCCATTACATAGTTCAAATAATTCTTATTCATTGGGTTGCAGTGCTCACCTTAAGAAGAGTATGCATGAAGTGGTAGCTTAGGCTAGTCTGACTTCTTCTAAAAGTTCAGGCTCTGCTACTTCAGATGGCAGCAAATGTGATCTAGTGGTTAAGACACCAGGCTAGAAACCAGGAGACTGCGAGTTCTAGTCCCACCTTATCTATGAAAGCCGGCTGGATGATTTTGAGCCAGTCACTCTCTCAGTCCAATTCACCTCACAGGGTAGTAGTTGTCAGGAAAATAGAAGTGGAAAAGTGTGTTGGATATGTTTGCTGTCTTGAGTTATTTGTAAAAATAATAAAGACAGAATATAAATTAAATAAATAAAATCCATATCATGCATCTTTATGTACATGGATAAGGCAGATTTTGGAGGATTCACACACTATATCAATCCAAGGGTACTAATGTTGATTTCCAGGTATATATTTTGTTTAGTTTAGGCAATTTGAGGCTATTCTTGTCAGTAGCATTGTCCAAAATCAAAATATTGGCACAAATATTTCCACTCCAAGACTTAGAGCTATGCTTATCAAATGACTTTTCTCTCAAGGTACATATTTTTTGGAGAGGAGTTCAAAACATGCTTGAAAATTAAGATAATTCCATGGACTCATTTTGCTTCCTTTGGCCTTTAAAAAATAGTTGTAATAAAAGTATTATCAATTTATTCCATTGGTTGTAAATATAATTACAATTTAAATTACAATAGTATTTCCCTGGTATGAAACTAGCCTGCAACCCGAAATAGCAACATGTAATCCCAGTTCTTATTTTTTTAAAAATCAAAATCCAAAATAATAATTACAGTACACAATAAATTAAAATAGTTTAGGAAAAAAATAAATTCTTTGAAACCTTCAGGGTATGCTATTTCTACTGATAGTGAACAATTTGTCCACAATGGCTCTCCTTTGTGAAAACTTGGCCTATACCAATTTTGGAAGACCATTTTCAAGGAGAGGGGAAGGACACTATTTAGGGCAGTGTTTCTCAACCTTGGCCACTGGAAGATGTGTGGACTTCCACTCCCAGAAGTCCCCAGCCAGCAAAGCTGGGAGTTGAAGTTCACACATCTTCCAGCGGCCAAGGTTGAGAAACACTGAATTAGGGGAATGATCTTTCAAGACATTTTGTCCCCATGATAGAAAAGCAGAATTTTCAGGACTCGGCCCCTCCTTCTCCAATATCTTATTAAACTGGGACACCACCAGCAGCTTCAAGGAATCTCATAATCTGGACAAATACAGCTAACATTGCTTGTGGCAAAACAATGATTTAATCTACAGGTAGTCCTCGACTTAATAACCATTTGTTTAGAGACTGTTCTAATTTACAACAGCACTAAAAAGTGACTTATGAGCAGTCCTCGCACTTACAAGTGTTGCAGCATCCCCATGGTCATATGATCAAATTTCAAACACTTGGCAACTGGGATATATTTACTGGGATCATGTGACTGGGATCATGTGATCACCATTGGCAACCTTCCTGGCCAGCTTCCAGCAAGCAAAGTCAATGGGAGAAGCCAGGTTTGAGTAACTACTGTCGGGTTCCCTTAACCACTACAGTGATTTTTTTTAACAACCGTGGTGAAAAAAGCTATAAGATCGGGAGCAACTCACTTAACAACTATGTTGCTTAGCAAGAGAAATTCTGCTCCCAACTGTTGTCATAAGTTGAGGACTACTTGTACTTGATTGGGTTCTGACAGTTCAGGGGTGAAATCTAGCAGGTTGTGACAGGTTCTGGAGAACCAGTAGAGGAAATTTTGAGCAGTTTGGAGAACTGGCAAATACCATCTCTGGCTGGACCCAGAGTGAGGTGGGAATGGAGATTTTGCAATATCCTTCCCCCAGGAGTGGGAGGGAATGGAGATTTTGCAATATCCTTCCCCTGACATGCCCACCAAGCCATACCACGCCCACCAAGCCATGTCCACAGAACCGGTAGTGAAAAAATTTGGATTTCACCCCTGCATTGCAGCATCTATGTGATCACATGACCAAAATTTGGATATTTGGTAATTGACTCATATTTATGACAGTTGCAGTGTCCAAGGGTCATGTCATCATTTTGTATGACCTTCTGACAAGCAAAGTCAGTGGGGAAGCCAGATTCACTTACTAATTTAACAGCTGCAGTGATTCACTTAAAAACAGTAATGCTTCACTTGATTTCTTGGTGACAAATAAGAAGCTTTGAACTGTGTATTTCTGCATGTCCTTTCATAATTTAAACAGGGAGATTGAAAGTTTAAATATGGACATGATATTTATCTTCCTGAGAGTTTATGGTGTTAACTCACCAGCCAGGAATGAATAATTTGGACATTTTGTCCATGGAGAGCTTCACCCATAAAGAATCATATCAATGTCCACTATCAGAGATATGCATCAATTTGATACATGATCCATCATATTCCTGTCAATTTTTAGAAGTTCATTTGGGTTGATAAATGGTCTATCCATTATCTTAATACAAACCAATGTCATTTTCACTCATCCCTTACCACCTGTCTTTGTTACTTCTCTGCCTCACCAGGTGGCAGCACCCTGCTGTTCTTCTCTGTCTTGAGAAGCTACGCAGGATTAGATCTTGGTTAGTCCTTTCATAAGTCATGTCAACAAACAGCAGGGTTATGGGCTAGACTGAAAGGTAAGAAAGAAAAATATCCCATAAAAAGCCAATGATAAAATATTTCCCATACAACATGACAAGAAAACTGCATGGAATTGAGTTTGGCTTAACAGAAACTTTACCTTAGTGTTGTGACAATACAATAAACTTATGATAGGATCTCCTACAGTTTCCCTCAAACTAAGATAAGAAATATCTAGAGCTCTGGGAAATGTTCTAATAAAGATTAATTAGGAACATAATTCTTATCAAAACTAAGCCCACTGCTATGAAGATACGTGGAGTAGGAGGAAGAAGAGGAGGAGTAGGAGTTAATATATTCCCTGTATCACATCTGTGTGAACTAAATTTAGATTTCAAACAGAGGGAGGTTGGAGTTTGCCTTCTTCAATCTCTTCTTAGCCAAATTTCACAACCAATAATAATGCATAGTAGTCAAATAAAATCAGATTAACTACAGTGTTAAATTGCAAGCAAATCCTGTAAAAACCCAAGAAATTCACTATAAATTGCATTATCATCAAGTAAACAACGATTTTGGCTTTAATGCTTTTTTACTATTTCTGCTTTGTTGGATTCAACTTATTCAAAACTTGTCCTTTGCAATCCTAAGTGTGGGATAAAGTATTTATTTATTTAGCATATGTCAAAAATGTTAAAAAGCATGTCACAATTACATTCTCAATGAGTAAGAATGAAGCTATTCACTCTATTTGAAGATTCAAAAGTAGACTATTTATATAGTCAATACATGATGGAATTGCATGTAGAATAGGGGTGGGTTACACTTACTTTTTTATCGGTTCACAACGAGAGCACACGTGTGCAGATCATCCATGATGAAGTCAGGGTCGGTGGGTGGAGCCTCCTGCCAGTTTTACTACCGGTTCTACAGAACTGGACCAAACCGGGAGCAATCCACCACTGATGTAGAAGGTCTCTGGGGTTCCCCTGATGTGCGCTCCAAGGGCACTGTTCCACAATATCTATTCTGTTCCACATTTTCCTAACTTATCAAGTCGTAGGTTGATAAAGTAGACAACAACCTACTACTTGATAAGATAGAAAAATGTGCGTTAGACAGCATCATTACCAGATGGCTTCATAACTGGATGACTCAAAGTATAGTCTATGTCTACATGGAGGGAAGCAAGATGGCTTAAAATACATCATTATGAGAACACCTCAAGAAAACAGTGCTTCTAAGGCAGGGGTGTCAAGCTTGATTTCATTGAGGACCACATCCTGGTTGCGTTTGATCTTGAGGGGCTGGGTTAGGTATGGCCAGGGTGGGTGTGGCCAGTTTGACATCACTCATGTTGGGGGCACCTGTGGTGATCCAAGTTCTATGCTAGTGAAAACAGGCTCCCGAGCTCTGTTTTTGGCTGGGATGGCCTCCTGCAACCCTCTGCCAGCAAAAACAGAGCTTGACAGGCTGCACAAGGCTCTCCTGAGCTCTGTTTTCACTGGCAGGGGCACCATGGACCAGTCCATTGCTGTTTTCAGCTGGGACAGCCCTGTTCTAAGGCCTTAGCATATAGAAGTCTCAGACCAACCCTCAAAATAATTTGGGATGAATGTTTATGTTCCAGAAGAGCAATGCTTTTGTCTGTTCAGTATAATTCTTCTTCCCAGTGTTGTGGAATATTATACGAGGGTGCTGAATTGATCTTTTATGTAAAAGTTTTCCCTTTATAGAAAATTATGTTGCTAAATTTCATAACATATAATTTGACTAAATGTCTTTATTTCTGCCCTCAGGGTCTCAGCAGCAACCTAAACTGGGCTGTAAAACCATCAATTGACCAAGTTCCTAATGACTCTTGTCTTTATTTTATGGGGAGGCATGTACACTGGGCAGAAAGACAAAAACTCTAGAAAAATGGAGGAGAGGAATTAAAGTCCCTGCGGGTTCCAACATGTTCTCCTTTCTACCATTGCCATCTTGAAGATCCGATACTTCTGCTTGAGCAAAGAATTGGACTCAAAGACCTCCGAGGTCTCTTCCAACTCTATTATTCTATATTCTGACATGCACGTAATCCTTGACTTATGACCACAATCAGGACCAGAATTTCTATTACTAAGCCAGGTTGTTGTTAGATAAGTTATGTCCAATTTTATGAGTCTGATTGTTACTAAATGGTTGTTAAATGAATCACATGATTATTAAGCAAATCTGGTTTCTCCCGTTGACTTTGCTTATTAGAGTCCATCCTGGAAGGTCAAAAAAAGTGATCATATGACCCTGGGATGCTGCAAACATTATAAATACATGGTGGTTTCCAAACACCCAAATTTTGGACATGTGTCTGTGGGGATGCTGTAACAGTCATAAGTGCAAGGACCAGTTTTAAGTCACTTTTTTCAATACCATTGTAACTTCATATGGTTGCTAAATGAATGGTTGTAAGCCAAGGATTACTTGTACTGAAATCATAGTCAGATAGTTTCAGGGGATGGTTTATAGCCTGGAATCTGTTCTTCCTATGGTGTTGATGCCTTTGTAGAAAATCAAATTGATCAAAAGTTTGATACGGTACTAGGTGAATTCCTAATGCTTTATTTTTGTATTCTGATTTCAGCATTTCATTCTAAGACTATCTTACAGATCACATGCTGAATGCAATTATTAATTAATTAATAATTAAATTTAATAGTATTTAATTAATTAAATATTATCCACATTCATCCACCAGAAGGAACCCTGACATAGAAACTTTGCTTGGAAAAGATTTAAAGGAAACACAGGAAACACAAAGGAAAAGATTTAAAAGGAAACACAGCTGTAATATCCTGTATGATACAGAATTTCTCCCCAATACTTGGTTGCAATCCCTTTTCTTTTAATTGTTAGCATAGGTTCTACCTCTGGGATAGCCTGAAAAAAAAAGTTTCATCATCTCTGTAGCAGTGCTCCAAATAAACTGAAGCTGGCAATCAATTTCCCCTCTGCTCCAGCTGGTAATAAAGAATAATTTCCCTGTATGCTCACATTTCTTTGCTGTGTCTCTTGTTTGTGGGCTCAGAATCAACAACTGAGTAAATGGTTGACTGAGATTAGTTTCACACAAATAGGTAATGAACTATTGTGTCTATCTTGTCCAAGACAATGGTGACAGATGTTTTATATTTAGTTCCCATCCAGATCTTGGTTTAGGTATAGATTAGCATATTCAAGATAACTATTTCACGAGAATGGCTTAGGAAAAAGCCATTTCCCCATGCTTTCACAAATATAACAGGTGTTTGCTGAAAACATATTATCTAAGCCAAGGATTTTGGTCATCATATTTAAGAAGGTGATTAAGAAAGATAAACAAAACCTGTGAATACACTAGTATCCCATGGCTTCTGAAATAGTCTGTTGAAGTCAGCTTTGAAGGACTTTTGTATGCTCATACATAGGGGGTGAAGTTGTAAAAGCTATCATTAGCCAAGCAGCCAAATAATTTCCTATGGTAATTGTTGGATGGCCCTGAAACAGTTCTATCAGTAAGGTTGCTATAGTGATGTTCCCTTTGATACCTTGGACAATGTGTTCAAGGATAAGGTTGCTCAGATTTTAGTTCCTTTGGAAGAAAATGTATTGTTCTATGTAACAGAGGAAGAGAATCACAGCTGGAATCCAACAACAGCTGGACAGCCACAGAGCCATGAATGATAGTTGCTATTTCCTATGATTGCCAACTCATCACACTCAGAGACCCTTTGAATCTATGCTTCAGGTATTTTAACAGATCCCTTACCCAAAATTTTTGTGGCTCATAAAAATGCCTTCTTATTCAGCTACACTTGAGGGCTTTATGATGATAAATACTGAAAATAAGCTTGAGAAAACAAGATATTGCTCCTTTAATTATTATACAGTACATTTAAGGTCCAAGTTTAAATTTAGGAGACTTAACTGGAATACTCTGGCTATTTGACTGTACAACATAGAGACATCGATGATCTATAGATAGAACAAAAGATCTGTGATTGTAAGTTAAGACATAGCTACAATGACGAGTTGAAAACTGGCAACCTTGCAGGGAAATCTTAATTGTCATGCGAAAGAAAAAGAAAGCTCCTTTTCCATTTGCAAGTCACAAACTATCCCTTATTACCCCTGAAACTATTTCTTCCTGGCTCCTGGTTGTCTGGGTCCACTTTGATTTTACTGTGCAAATAAATCTTTCCCAAACTAAGTTCCTACTGAAAGTTGCCAACTACTAAAGAAAGCAGAACTGTTGGGGGAAGGACCATCTCACCTGGATTTTGGCTGACCAAGAAGGGTAGCACCTGAGAGTACAGATAGGTCTTCCCTGATTTGAATTGCTGCTGTCATAAAGCATTCAACATGCCTGCTTAATTAGGCAACTTGAATTGTTTGCAGGGCGTCAGAAAATGCCCTGGTGTTTTGGCCCTTCAGGCCAAGATAAAGATGGCCATGTGCTAAATGGCTCAAGGGAAGAGATTGGGAAAGTCAGCATCACCCCCACAACCCTGCAGCTAATTTATAAAGAGAGAGAGGGTGAGAGAGAGAAGAAAGGAGATTTAATTAAGCCACATCCAAACGTCCTTTATTTGCATTTAGGGAAAGCATCTGTCTTTGTAATGGGATGTGCTGGCAGGAATACTTTAGAACGATATAAGGAGAGAACCTAAATACACATTGAGAACACTTGTTCTTTTCAAATTCACTGAAAACATACAGGCTTTAAAGAGGATAGGATCTTTTGAATCCTTTATATGCACCCTTTACCAAAACAACAAGAAAAACCATTTATTTTCATGTCATTAGTGCCTTGACTTAAAAATTGCTGACATCTCGTGGGAAAGTTAAAACACAGCAACACTTGTTTCAAACTATCTCCAGGATATGCTTCAGAAGGCTACATTTTTGGGAAATGTTGACGTGGGGACAACCAAGATATAAAATGACAGGCGTGTTTCTGAGCAAACTTCTAGTTCAATCTTGGTTAGGGGGGTTTTGTAGGATAGGGGCAAAGGAAAACAAAAAAAATCAGTGACTTACCTGGCTGAGATATTGGATGTCATTTGAAAAGGATAAGATCTACATTGAAATACCATTGAGAAAAGGATGCCATTTTGATGACATTGTGCTATTCTGTGGAATGCAGCTACTATGAGCTCAAATGGTAATTTAGAATACAGTACATAGTAGTTTCTGCGGGTTAGAAATAACAATTGAATTGTGGTTTGCTGAAAACTGAGAATTTATTTATTTAATATTATTTATAGTGGCCCCACCCATCTCACAGGATATGACTCTGGAAAGCTTAAAGTAAAATCATGAGATAAAAATTATTAAAACCAAATGTTATTTATTTTCTTTAAAAACCATTTAAGTGAGAGGACTTAGATACTATGAATACTGTGTAGTGGTTAGAACAGGAGTCAGCAACCTGTGCTCCAGAGCCGCATGCAGCTCTTTGGGCCCTCTGCTGTGGCTCCCTGTCAGGTGATCCCACCTGGGCTGGCTGGCCCAGCCTCTCCCCTCCCAGTCACTGGCCTGAGAAGGTAGGGCGATGGCAGGGGACAGAGAATGGCCAGGGCGGATATAGAGAAATACAGAGAGAGGGGGAGAGAG